>BGPR01052950.1:0-10506 GCA_013235015.1 Araneus ventricosus | reverse complement strand
TATTATGTTCTAAGAGCTAAAGTTCTAAAGAGCTAAATTATTATGTTTTATGAGCTAAAACTATAACCAGCTAAATTATTATGCTCTAATATCTTTAAGGTCTCAATAATTCTTCAACAACAACCAAACTTTCTTTATTTAATCAAGTCCCTGAAATCTTAAGAAAATTTTAACCATGGAATTTTAAGTAAATATATATATAAACATGAAATATCTACTTTTGAATTGAACATGGAAAAAGGAAAAAAAATATCAATTCTGCTGCGTTGAGGGTTAAATATTACATCGTCTGTTAATGAATTTTAGGACGTCCTGTTTAGACTGGTATTCTCATGAGAGTAATTAAAAGAAAATATTAACCATTTCCATATTGACAACGAAAACGATGCCTGATTAGTTTCTACCGCTGGTGGTGTTACATATACTTGTTTTCTCTCGTTAGTATGGATATTGGATATATAAATGCGCAGATGCAGAGGACAGAAAAATAAGGCTGTTTAAACTGTGATCAGAAGTTAGAACAAATTATTTACGCTAGCAAGAAGTGAGATTCTAATGACTTGGCTGCAGCCCAACGCCTTGCGGATTGTTTAAATGCCACTTAGATTATCCGCTAAAGGAGGTTTATTTCTTCCGGTAGTAAAATTTTGTTTTATCGTAAGATGAAATATAATTTTATTTATAAATAATACAAAAATGCTTACTTAAATTACCATGCTGACGAATTTTTATCTTTAAAAAATTCTTAGTTCTCTAAATATTTTTCATTGAATAAGTGTTTTATTTGAATTGTGGTATGGACTCAAAAAGTTCTGTGTATGACTAAATATTGTTGCAAAAGTCTTTCTGTGAGTGTATGGTGTAAACAGTCCAACACGCAGGATAATGGAGAATGAAGGTTTATTGACAAATATGCAGGAAAGCACGTAGCACAGGTACAGGAAACAATAGTTCTTGCACAGATTAGCAATGTAAACAGACAACAATTCACAGGTAATAACAGTTCAGCACTTTGATATTTAGCAACAAAAACAGTCAGCAAATAACTAATAACGACAATAACAGCACTTTCAATAGCGCTCAGCTCACCACCTTCCTACCTCGCACTGCAGACGAAACTCTAAAGTCGTTCCCAATGGACCAACGCTACTCCCTCTCATCCAAACGAGGTCCTTATATACTCTCTCCGACAGGCCGCGACGTCACATGGAGTTTTCTCGTATAGTCAAGCGTATTCCCTTTCCTAATAGAGATATCGAGAAAAGGGTTGCATTTTCAGGAATCATCTATTTGTCGCCGAGGTCGCCAAATTTGTCGCCGAGGTCGCCAAATTTGTCGCCAAAATGGTCGCCAAGGTCAGGGGTCCCGGAACAGCCGTTGCCGTCACTCCATGCTCAACCTTGTATAACTCTCTTCCCAACCATAGGACTAACATTGCTGGGAAGCGACTTTCCATGTTCGTAACAATATACATTTTTGAGTTCATTCAAATTAATGATACTGGCATCTGGCATGACTCTCTTTTGCCTTTATCAAAACAATCATAGAATCACTTTAAACTCACACTAGGGATACTTCTATTTTTTCCTATATTAAGTTACTTAAAAATCCTTTAAAATTATATCGTAATGTTTCAATCGTTTAACCATGAATTCATCTTTCGAAATAAAATTTGCGAACTTAATTTGGAAATGAATATGAGGAACTGCACAAGATATTTTTTATAAACATTTGGTGAAGAAGAATAAGATTCGGAAATTTTTTGTAACATAAAAATTACTGATTATCCCTATTTGAATAAATTAAAGAATTGAACTAGAGAGGAGAACTTTACATTACTTAACTTCCCTAAGACACCTATCGATTATGTAGTCGATCAGTACAGTTATTTAACATGAATTCGTGAATTTGTTTCTGAAAATACTTATTTAAAATGATTTTTAGAGGTTTGTCAGTTTTACAGGTTTTGAAATTGCTAGGAAGATAATTGTATGAAACATTTATAAGCAAATAAATTCAATATAGAAATTATTATTATTATTACCACTATAATTAATATTTCTGATATTTTAGATGGCTTTTTTTAAGTTTCATAGTTTCATTCTGCTTTGTTCATAATTATATTTTGAATTAGTTAACGGTTATAAATACAGGTTATGAATTTACTACAGAGATAATTCCCTAAATCACTTTTATAAGAATATCTGCGACCGCTGTGGCTTAGTGGTAAAGTCTCGACTTTCTGGCCGGAAGGTTCCAGAATCGAAACCCGATTCCACTCATATTCGCCATAGAAGGTATCTGCTGCACGCTAAATCATACATAGTAGTAGCCAAACGCCCTCCCGTTGGTGTGGTGAGGAAGCTTGGAGAAGGAGTGCCAGCTCAGGTGTCTCCCTCGTCATTTGACAGCAGTTCAAAGTTACGAGGTCCGTATCAAAATACCTGTCGTGCTGCATCAGAACGGAGCGATCGTATAACTGAACTGAACTAAACTGTAAGCAAATCGATGCAATGCAGAAAATCATGTTGTTATGCAAACAAAGTGATAACTTCACTCATTTCTTGTTCTATGTATCATGTGGAGTTAGTTTGCCGTTTGATTAACTGAAACAGTTAATTAGCTTTCTAAAATAAAAAATGAAATGAAACTCTAGAAGGAAAAAATATTTACGACAGCTATGATTTTCGACAGCTAATTATAAAATTTCAATCTTTAAATTCAGACAGCAAACAAAAATTAATTGAATGTTTCTGATATTGTAATTAATGTCACTACTTGCAACTATGTTTTTCTTTCTGAATCAAAAGATTAAAAACTGGAATGAATTTAAATACTTATTAATTATACCGACGTAGATAATACCAATATTTATTTTTTTTTCAAAATATATCGTTGAAATTTTTAATTACACTGAAGAAATGAACTTATCACTTTCATCTCAGATTAGTTTTTCATTTATTAAATCTAGTAAATAATCTCGATAGTTTTATATCAAACGTAGCAATTAGGAGCAGAAAGTTTGAGAAAAGAATATGGTTCTTTAAAAGCTTTCATCATCTTTTAAATACACTATCAAATATACTTTTAATTAGTTTGCTGCATCGTTTTTCTAAGAAAGCACATATAAAATGATGCAAATTTCGTTTTTACTTAAACTTTTTTAATCAAGTATTTTCAAAAGTAAACTTCGGAGACATTTCAAGCAATTATTACAATAATTCTCAGAAGTACAGGGAGATTCAAAACTCTGGTGTAACTTTTGAACTGTTGAAAAAACATAGAAAAGGCACAGTTCAGGTCCTCGCCGTAGATTTTTCGTGAGAATGTCGGGATAAAATCATAAAACAAGTGTTTCGAATTAATATCTATATTATATAAAACGCTTATGCGTGGCGCAAAAAGGACCTTTATTTCTTTCTCCCGTTGGCAACGATCAGTTTGTTTACCAATCTTAACCCTGACGCCGAGATTCTTGAATTGGTTAGAAGTCGGAAACAGCGAATTTTTTTTCGTGTTTAGATCGTTTGAATTAAATAAGTTAGAGTTGTACAGTTTGGATTCGACAAATGAATGAATGCGTGCTTAATACTGAATGTCCTTTTCAGCTAAAAGTTTCTGAACAATTGGTTTATTCATCTCTCGACAGCTCATATGTTCTGAGTTCCATCTATCCAGAGAAAAATAATATACCTTCCTTCACATAATAATAATTAGAGGGAGTGTGTTTACATGTTCACAGGCAACATTTCATTTAAAAAAGTGCATGTATAAAATTTTTAACAAAAAACCGATGTTTGATAATTTTGAAAAGGGAAGGGTATCTAATCAATTAGAAAATGCTAAGGGTAAATAATTATTATGGGTTTTAATTTTGAATAGTTAATATGAACATGTTACAAGCCACTATTTTCTTTAAACTCTCCTTTTTTTTAGCTGAAAGGTTGCAAGAAGGCTTACATCTTTCTGCCACAAGAGACGATCAAGAATTTTCTGAGATTTAAAACACAAATAACTACACTGAGAAAAACACAATATCTTTCTTGGCTAAATAATTGTTGGAATAAGCATGCATACAAGTGGGGAAGCTTTTCAGTGTAATATTTCATGAAAAAGAGTGCATATTTAAAAGTTTGGTTAAAAAGGCAACAATTTTGTTAATTTTGAAAAGAAAGCTATCTTATCAATTTTAAAAAGCTAAAAGCAAATAATTATCATGGGTTTTGATTTTGAATAGTTAATATGAATATGTTTCAATTAACTATTTCTTTAAACTGTCCTTTTTTAGCTAAAAGGTTGTGAGATGGGTTACATAATTCTACGACAAGAGACTATCAAGAATTTTCTGAGATTTAAAACACAAATGACTACACTCAGAAAAACATTATATCTTTCTTGACTAAATAATTATTGTAATAAGCATGTATACATGTGAGAAAGCTTTTCTGAATTACATTTCATTGTATAGAGGGCATATTTGAAATTTTGGTGGGTAAAGCAATTTTTAAAAATTTATTTTGAAGATTTGGAAAAGGCTATCTTATCAGTTTTAAACTTAAAATTTTAGTGGAATGAAGTTATGTTGAAATAAACTTTTGAATAAATACTCAAAAGTGTATGCCAAGAAGTTTTAAATTTCCGATTGATGAAAATAATTTTGATTTTTAATCATCTTTGAATTATAAATATTACCTTCCAAATTTCTTTCTAGCATTTACATATATATCTGTGCTACCAGAAGATTTTAATTGTAGAAACTCATGAAAAATTAATCTTAGGAGTTCATGCAATTTCAAATAATTTAAATTTACTTTTAGTAATTATTGTATTTATAATTTCCGAATACTAGCAGAAACCGATAACTGTACGGCAAGCGAGCCGATATCACATACTGATCCCGAAAAAATCACACTGTGATTCTTGGGTGTTGATGAGCGGAGCGAGCAGGGGATGTTATATATATATATACATATAAGATTTTATAACAAGTGTGCTAGGACACCCAGTGACTTCATTGTAGCGATCGAAGCCAGCAGGGTTTGCGTAGTAAACCCCGGAGGATTGCAGCGCAATCCTCCTGGGGGTTGGCGAGCTTTATAGAGCAGGGGGAAGAATCTCCTAGTATAATTTAATTATCAATCTCTTTAATACTATATTTCGCAGAGTAGTATAATGGTCACATACACAATGGATAAATCACAAGCTACCACAGACCCTTTCTACATGCAATACCCTTGTTATTTATCTATTCTGTAACCATTATACTACTCTGTGTAAATATTGTATTAAAGAGATTTATAATTAAACTATATATAATACGGAATGCCTGTTTTATGATTTTATTCCGATGTTTTCACGAAAAATCTACGGCGCGGACCCGAACTGTGCCTTTTTTATGTTTTATTTAGAATAGCTTTTGATGGCGCCATCTTTTGCAGTATATAGAACTACATTTCGAGTATTCTCCGTAAATCATTATTTAGTACAAATGCTCATATTTCCCGTAATATTCAAATTTTTGGATTCGAATTTTAATAGAATGTTTCTTTGACGTATTATCAAGATTTCTGTAAGTTTCGTACAAATCAAAAGAAAACTCTGCATGCTATAATAAAAAAACATGAGTAGTTTGAAATTTTCAATTTAATACTTATTTTTACTTATATTCTGATAGATATTTTTTGTCTTACTTTGAGTTCTAGTAATACTCCTCAAGCTGTTTAAAATGACACCAGAATAAACCTCTTAGCTAAACGCGTTTCCACGCTACACTTATTTACAACCTTACCTAAAGCTAATTCATAACAATCACGCGCATGCGCCTACACTGGTATTATGCGACAAACTCTTACAGATATGATTATCCGTTATGGGATCAACCATTCTTTTCGCATTATTATTCTCGTAGTTATTAGCGATTCAAATCTGACGGTATTTTGTCACACAAGAAAGTTCGACCGACTATCACTGTAACGAGCGAAAGGACGTTTTCATTTCAAAATATGCCGTTTTAGCAGACAAGCTGGAAATGAAAATTACTTTTTTTTCGTTACGAAAATAGAATGTGTTGATAGCATAGTTTAGAAATTAAAGTATCAATTGTTTCTGCAGTTATCGGGACTTTGCGATGCTTAAGTTAAGACAATGGTCTGATTTACTATTAACAATTGCTCAATGAATCATCCATCATTCATAAATTCAGCTGCCAGAAGAGGAAATACATTTTTCCTGCCATGAAGCGCCAATTCTGTTTCTTATATTGGATATTCATGACCTCTCCATTTCACATAGATTCGACAGCCTCAATCCAAAACTTATCGTTAATTCGAGATTCCATAATAATTAAAATAATGAATTATAAATTAAAGACTAAAAAGTATAAAATATTTAAAATAAAAAAAATCTGCTTTTTATTGCACTAAAAGTGTGTTTTTATAAAACGTTTTTATTTAAGATTAGAAAGAAATACTGTTGGTTATGATTACAAATAAAAAGTAACTTTTAAAACTTATTTTTGCATTCTCTAATGGTCATTTTACTAACAGAAATGAATATCACTGAATACAAAAATATTTCTCCTACTTTCCGTAAACACTCCGTAGAAAAATCTCATATCTCCTGCTCTTGGAATTTAATACCGATCTTCAGACGGAAAAAGAAAACAGAACGTCAAACAACATAAATTGCAATACTCCTGTGACTGCATCCGTCAATCGCATAAGATTCGAATTCGACCCTTCGCAATCCGACACGTTTTTTCACCTTCGAATATCTTTTATTTAAAATAGGATTACGTAGTACCGACTATGTTCGAATACATACATTTTATTTGAAAAATCTTTTGCACCGCATATTTTTTTCAACGCTGTCTTTATCACTCTAAATATCAAATAAACGAGACTCATTGGGAGAGGGTTTTGGAATTCTTAATACAAAGCGATAAAAGAAACAAGTCATCAAAGTAAAACAGAAAAAGGAAACAAATGGCTCAATTTGTAAGTAAGTATATAAACAGTTTCTATATATATAATTCTTTTATGTGGCGACGAAAAAAGAGTCGAATTTCTTAATCACCGTTTGGCAACAGCTCGTATGTTTGGTTTATTTACAAAGGCGACAAGTCTGAGACAACAATTTATTTTTTGAATTAAATAGTTTGAACAAGATAAGTTTAAGTCATGTAGTTTCGATTAGGCAAATAAATGAATGCCTCCTTAATATGTTCTTTTTAGTTAAAAGGTTGATCGATTACTCACATTTCCTGAGTTTAAAAAAAATAAGTGATTACTAAAAGAAAAATGTTGTACTTTTCTTGACTAAATTGTAACTGGTGTGAGTCTGTATAAATGTGGAGAAGCTTCCTGAGCAAAATAACATGAGTAAATTCAGGATCGTACGAATTTTAAAAAGATAAAAATGCATAATTATTACGGTTTCATTTTTAAAAATTTAATATGAGATTGTTTCAAGCCACTTTTTCTTTTTAAATGGTCCTTTTTTAGTTAAAATGTTGTAAAATGGGTTTTGTCATTTCTTGACAAAATTTTTCTGAGGTTTAACACATAAATAACTGCCAGAGAAAAAAGTTATTTCTTCCTTGACTAAATAATAATTGGAGTGAGAGTGAGTAAATGCGGGTAAGCTTTTCTCAGCAGCATTTCATTGAAAATAAGGCATATTTATAATATTTGTGGAATGAAGTTTGGGCAAATAAAACTGTTGAAGATATTATCAATTCTGTATGGAAAGAAGTTTTAAATTACTGAATTCTGATTGCTGTAAATAATTTTCATTTTTACACATCTTAGAATTATATATATTAATGTTCAGATTTCTTTCTAACATTTATATCTGTCTTTGTGTTACCGGAAGATTTTAATTTTAACATTTGATGAAAAATTAATTTTCGTTGTTCATGCAATTTTACATCATTTAAATTTACTTTCAGTTATTAATGTATTTATATTTTCCTATTACTAGCTGAAAAGTATAACTGTATTGCGAGCGAGCGAATAGAGCTGGGATCACCTAGTGATTCTTGGGGGTTGGGTAGCGAAGCGAGCAGGTGGTGTAGCCCCCCTATTTAGTCATATATTTGCATTGAATAGTTTGTACAAATAGGCCTGTTAGTAAGTTTATAAGAAGTAATGATCATATATTTGCATTGAAAAGATTATTGAAATGGTGCCGTTAATATGTATATAAACAGTATTGGCCATATATTTGTACTGAATAGTTTGTACAAATGGTGCCGTTAGTAAGACTATAAGCAGTATTGTTCATAAATTTCCATCGAAAAGCTTGCTCAAAAATTATTATTTAAATCTTCGTTTGATTTTCCTAATGGAACTCTGGAAATGTCTAACGCAGCAAGTGCCACATATTGCAAATTTTACTGAACTAAAATTACATATCAGGCCTCGCTGTACTTATTACTAGCAAGGACCTCATTTGAGGACAGCTATATTTTCCCTGCCGTATCTAAACAGATGACGTTGTATCTCTTTTGCTCTGTCTTGCAAGTCAATATGTATATCCAATCTTCTAGACATTTTTCAACTGGCATATACCATCAAATAGTCAGATTTTGGAATGAAAGTGTCATCATTTTGAATGTTATCCCCCTTTGATATATTTTTGAAGTAATGCAAGAAATTCGGAAGTAATCATTATTTTTTAATATTTTATTATATTTAAAGATATTTTAAACATGTATATATAAAAATATTTTATCAATTATTTTTTTGCCGCTTTTTCAATATTTTCAATATTTTTTTCTAAAAAATATCCTCGGGATTTCATTTTACTTCAAGTGATCTTAATATTGCTGTTTCTAACATAATTTAAAAGTGTTTTTCTTAAATTTATGCTTTAAATTGATTTAGGCAATAGCGGGTTAGAGGAAGTTGCATATTTCCATAGTTTAAAGTTAGAAACCTTGGTATTTACTTCGTTTTGAAGTATTATTTTTGTTGCTTTTGGTACTTACTTCACTTTATGCTAGACTCTAGAGATAAAAATCTCCGGTTTGCAGTTTGGATGGGTGTGCGTATAGAATCTTTATTTATTCCACAAAAAAATAATATATTATATTGCTTATAATGATAATAATTTGTTTGCAGACAGAGCCTTCCTTACTGAAACGAGGCTATTATTGTTTGACATACAAAATTAAATATTAGATTTTTGAAAACATTTCACAACATAAATTTTATTACACTTCGATACGCAGTCTCTCATTTATGTAATAATTAAACATTCTTGCGAATGAAAATTTCATTTTTTTATGTGAAGGTTTCACTAATAAATATTTTATTTTATTATTTAATATCACCAGAAGATGATTGGTTGTTGATTTCGAGAAAAAAAGTTTAACATATTTTTTTAATTACTACATATTAAGAACAATAAATATTAAAAAACATTTGACAACACATATACTAGAGAGTGTTAAGATAAAAGCCACTTATCTAGTAATATTTAAACACTCTCACTAATGGATATTGCTTTTGTTGAATTGCTATGTGTAAAACATTGATGTTATTAAGGTTTGGTGTCGTTATAAAATTTAGTAAGTATATATATTAGAAAATATAGAACTGTTGACTTCACATAATGAGTGAGAATGTTAGATTTTTGAAAACATTTAACAACATAAATATTATTAAACTTGGCTACAGAACTGCTCATCTATGTATTAATTAAACACTCCTGCCAGTGGCAAATATATTGTTATGTGGGAGTTTCACTAGTAAACTTTTAATTTTAATGTTTATTATCAGCAAGTGGAGATTAGTTGTCTATATCGAGAAAAATAGGTTTGATGTAAAAATTTTTAAGCATAGTCTATTGTAGACCTGTAATTTTCTATTGCCATCTGTAAACAAGGCCTGGAACCTCACTTTATTGAGTGGGTTGTCTGTAGTTCTGAACCAGTTTTAAGGTTGGTCTCAAAGTAGTTAATGCAGCATAAGGATGAAAACTGCCATTTTCCCGTGAGTTGTTTTGGTACTTACTGCGTATTCTATTGCCAGTTTTCAGTCTATTTGAAGTTAGAGAAATGAAGCTACATTAAATTTATCTTGTGTTTTTGATACATACTGCGTATTCATGCAGTTTTCGGTCTATTTGAAGTTAGAGAAATGGCTTCCATTAAATTTATCTTGTGTTTGATACTTACTGCGTATTCTATTGATTTTCAGTCTATTTGAAGTTCGATAAGCTGTTAATTTATCTTGTGTTTTGATACTTACTGCGTATTCTATTGCCAGTTTTCAGTCTATTTGAAGTTAGAAATGGCTTCCGACCAAATTTATCTTGCTGTTTTGGTACTTACTGCGTATTCTATTGCCAGTTTTCAGTCATTGAAGTTAAATATTTCATAAATTTATCTGTGTTTTGATACTTACTGCGTATTCCTATTGCGATTTTCAGTCTATTTAAAGTTAAGAGAAATGAAAGCCATTAAATTTATCTTGTGTTTTGGTACTTACTGCGTATTCTGTT
>BGPR01052949.1:0-10506 GCA_013235015.1 Araneus ventricosus | reverse complement strand
AAAATTTCAAAAAATTCAACTAATAAAAAGGGAAAAAACTAAGAATTAAGTTCCAATCATGTTGAGTATACACAATATTAGCACGCAATTTCACTTAATTGATTTTAAGATTTTCTTGTAGTTCAGTAGGTGAAAAAATAGTTTGTCATGAAATATGTTACAATGTACCATTTCCGTTTCGAATAACCATAAGAATAAAAATTTCAAAAACTAGTCGACAATGGCATAAAAACTCCATAATAAATTTTTAAAGCATAATTTGAAGAGTAGTCGTAGCAATTCTGTATAATGTAATAGCTTCTCGTTGTTTAAGTTCCAACGAGAAGCCAGAGATAATGATTTGAAAACTTGTTTCTGTTTCCAAATCATTATCTCCGCCTGTAACAGAACTCAACATTAAATATAAAGTATTGTTTAAATTATTTCAATACAAAGTATTTTCCTGAGAAAAATTTGCGTATTCAAAAATAACTAGAACACCCACGAAGATTAAACCGTCTCTTTGAAACAATTTCCCCATCACTCTGTCGCAATTCTGACACTTTAATTGAGACAGCATTCCACCAAAATCCCTTCTCCCATGGTTTTTATGTTTCCTCAAACTCAAAATCGTAAAATAATAAATAAAATCTAACGCTGCAGATATCGCAACACACACCTCCACTTTTCGCACACGTGGTTCCAAGCTTCACGCCAGTAGGTGTGTGTGCAAACAGGCTCTTCGCAATTTGCATATCTCTGGCTGCACCTTATGGTGCCTCTTCTTCCTTGTTTATAAGGCACCCCCTCACGCCTTAAGGATGCGATTTATTTTTATTCAATTTTCCTCTATTTCACGGTCATGAGGGATGACACCAGCAGACTTGGTGCTGAGACGATGCTGCCTTGGCCATTAGTCTTCAGCTCACGCACGATAGTTTAGGTTGGATGTTTAGACCTAGAGGACATTAGGGAGATTCGCGATCGCGCTGTCAATATTGAAAGATTCGTTTGACGAGGTTCTGCCTGGATCTAGTGCCTCCAGAAAGAGATCGTTGTACCACATTTCTTGGCAAAATAGACATTTGGGTTTGTTCAATTGCTGAGTGGTGAATGTGGCTTACTGTTAGGTGTATCGGAGACAGTCTGTTATTTTTGAGCAGTTGCAGTAGCTTCTGGTTGGAATCTAGTGAGTTGGATTTGGTTGGCGTGGATTAACTGTATTTCTGGTGACGTGCGTAAGCTTTATTAATTTTTGCAATAGTTCTGGTAATTTGTCCCTAAATTAAAATTTCTTCCAATTTCCCCCTTTTTTGTTTCATTAAATTTTCAACTTCTCGTATTTGAAGAATAAGTTGGCTGAAGCATCTTATCATTTTCTTACTATAGATCACAATTTTAGCGAATATTCGTAAAGACAGCCCATAGGAAATTTCCTTTGTGTTCTTGGGCCTTTACCTCGTATATGGTGACATCCTATAAGGGAAAGCAATATCGAATGCCGATTTTTTTATTTTTTTATATTCTTTCTTTCTTGCGAAACTATATTTTATTTCATTAAGTACTGCAAAATTTAGCAAAAAGGACATTTCAAATCACTGGTTAGACTTTTTTTGTTTAAATTAAAACTTACTTTTGCTTAAATTTTGAATTGGCAGTTTTTATTTCTTTTCCAACATCTATTTCTTTGAAAAAAATTACTGCTTTCCAACTTCAGTGATTCGATAGAACTTAAATTTCACGGATACATTCGAAAGCAGGAATCGATGAAAGTTTTTTTAAACTTTTCCTTTGCTCGGTAATTATCCTTCCTGGATCTTTGATATAGTCTTACAGCATATGATACAACTTTCTGACACCATCTGAACAAACTTAAAACCCATCGCAATATGTTTCTGGAAACTTAGTATTCCATTTGGAACCGATTTTAATAATTATCCATCGAAAGTTTATCAACTAACATTTTCTTGATACGAGATAGCAAGTTACCCGACTTAAGATGAAACATTACAACGAACATGACGAACGATACGATTCGTTTGAAGAATATCATGAACAAGTCTTGCAATACGTTCATCGTAGAGATAGGCTTCTTGAAGCTGAAAAAAGGAAGATTTGTGCTTGGATAAAAGATCTTTTGAGTAAGTTTATATAGCACTTTTTATGTAAATATTTTTTCGCCAAAATATGTCTTTGTGAGAAGTAAATTGCATTATTATAGATTAATTTATGAATATGATAACCTTTTCATGCTTGTATAATATATGAATTGGTATTTTAAAAACTTTTTGAATAATTAATATTCTTTAAATGATTTTAAGGATGGATTGCTTAGCATTTTCAATATCATTTCTTCTCGTGTTTTATTTATGAGTTTAGAGTTATTTTTTTTCTTTTCGGTGTATTCTTCTAGATATACAATGTTTGTGCTGTATTTAAGCAATCGTTTTAAAATAGTTTATGAACTTCTCTTAATTCTTTCAATTATTTATTTTAATTGCATTAATATTTATATTAGGCGATAGTATTTATATTAGACTCGCAAAGAATATTATTCAATCTTAACGGAAAACAAAAGCAATCCAAGTTAAAAACTTAAATTTTAATTATGTATTCTCATTACTTTGGTTATAGTTGTGAAAATTACTTATTATCCGTTAGCATTTAATTTTCAAATACCGCTTATATTAAAAAATATCAAAACTTTAATAAAAAAAATGAAGTTAAATTCCTTATAAAACCTGCACAGGATCGAAAACGAGATGAAATAATGTATTCATGGTTGACTCAAACAATATTTTTTTAAAGAAAGTTTTGAAACAAATTCGAATGGTTAACATTTTATCATATACTAGGCTTTCGTTTCCACTATTAAAATTTTATTTCCTACTTTGAATGCACTTTTGCCAGGTATGATACACAGTAAAGAACCGTTATTACGTGTCTCATTTATACGTCGTTTACATTCATGTCCTTTCATAACATTCCCGATTCAATTGTAACCATTATAAAGTACTTCGTATATATGACGCAAAGCTTCGATTATACGTCGCTTTCCCCATTTTTAAAATCTGCAAATTTCGGTTCTCCGTTCATAATACTTTCAGATTTTTTATTAAGCGACTACCTGCATGCACATAAATCATATAAAATAAGAAATGCATAATTAGTACTCTAGATATGTAATAAAGGCAGGATTTTTCTCACTTTTATGATGAATTTTTAAATTTAATTATTTTTAATATTATTTAGTAATTTACTGGTAGTACCTTAAAAACTTTAAAATTATTGCGTTTAATTAGCATTACTAGCATTAAATTTGTAACAATCAAAGTTTTTTATTAAAATTTCTATTATATCTATCTTTTCATTTATATGCAGTTTTACGTAAACGCCTTGAAAGATATATAAATTGTTATTTACTGTATTTCTGTCATTTATACCAAAATAATAAAAATTTCACGTTGCTCATAATTTTCATGTAATTATACATTTAATGAAATATAGACAATGCGAACTCGATCAAATTACTTTTATTCTTAAGTTGTGTTTTTCTAGGTATACTGGGTGATTACAAAATTACCATCGAGTTTTTAAATTATATAACTTTAAAAATATTAATCATGCCCTTCAGTACTAATTATTGTTGTATAAAAAAATTACACTTTGTTATTATTGCATTATTTACCTACGTATTACCTACACTCCAAAGGAAAATAATATATACATTTTTAATTGCATTTATTTACACGCACGTTACCACTTCAGCCATTGAAAATATGAATACATTTTGTGTCCGTTATCTTGGCTATAAAAAATAAAAATTGCGCGATTGTGAAAATTGGGGAAAAAAAACGGCTGAACAAACTGGCATCATTCCTTTTTAATTTTAAAATTGCGCAAATATTCTGTCCTTCGAATCATAGCTTGCTCAGAATTACCAAAATAAAGATATTACAGAATTACGAAACATAAAAAAGTGAGAAATCGTTCGTGGAAATGGCTATTTTAGATGCTTTTAAGGTATTTTAAGCTGAATAAAAAAACAATGTGCGGGGTGAATTACTTTTGCTATTATTTTTGATTAAGCATTATTAGTGACATACTTGTCTGGACGTATACATGAATGTTTGAGGACAGAACTCCTTCAATTTTTGAATAAGTCTTTACCTCAAAATTTATGCCTTTACAATTTTTCTTCATGTAATAATTAAAGAACTTTGTGATATTTTTATAAAGAAGCAATACAACCTATTCCTATAGTAATAATAATTCCAACCTATTGTAATAATAATAAAAAAAGCCCTAAAAATATCTGAATTTTCTCGTATTATGTTACGAAACTTTGAGATGGCTCTAAAAGCGTTTACATAACAATTCTTGTGAAAGGAAACATCAAAAAACGCATTTAATACTAACAAGTAAGAAGATTTTATTTTTTTACATGGTTCATGTATTCCAAATTCGAATGTTGTAAATTCTTCTAAGAGTTCTTCGAATTTTTGTTAGAGAAAAATGCTAACCAATTCGGTGACGAATACATTTTTTCTTTATGAGTGGGTAAACGAATATTCTTAAGAACTCTTTTGTTCGAAATTTCCTTTTTTATAACCCCTATTCTGATTATTTACATTAAGTACTTTCATTTCTCAAACTTCTCAGCTGGTGAATGACTTTGCTCACTGAAGCAAGAAATCGGCTTTCGTTTCTAGTGAACTCTTCTTGATTTCCCAGAATTCCCCCGGAGGCAGAAAGGAAAGGGATCGTAATATATTTTCACTTTGCTCACATATATAGCATGTTTTATTCCATCTCATTATACTATAGTGCGACTATTGTCACTTGTTTGCACTGAACATCACAGGTTATTCTTTTAACAAATTTTTAAATTTAAACTATTCTCCTGGTCGTCGATTTCCCTAAAAATGTGGTATAAACTGAGATTGTGCAGTTCGAAACATTTCCCTTTGAAAATCTCAGATTTGCAATATATTTAACAAATCGAAACAGTATTATTTCCTTTTTATTTAGTTTAAAATTAGAGAACGCATTTTTAAATAAATGCGCCTTTAATTGAAGGAAAAAGTTGAATACATAGTAATAACGCTATAAAATTAAACAAAACAAAATTCTAAATTTTTTATCTTTACATGTTAACTAAGTAATTTATTCATTTTTTTATTTTTAACATATAATTACTATATTATTCTTTACTAGTTCTTCTGATTACAAACTCAACACTTTTCCAGTGGTGCTATGTGTCTTATAAGCGAGAAACTTTTCCTCTCATTTGTGAGAAGTTATAAATAATTCTTTCGTTTTTGTTAAAACCCTCGTCATGAATTTTATTGGTTTCTCTCTCCTAGCATTTTGTTTTATTTTTTTTCCAAAAGTACGAAAAATTCACCAAATATTCTAATCTTTAATAATGTTTAATGGGCAAATTGCAATTCAGATGGGATCCACAGTATTCGGCTTGTGATCAATGCAAAGTCATATTGTCAATTATGTGAAGTGATTGCTAAGCTTTGTTAAAAAAATAATGACTGGATGAAAAACCCGACTTCAAATACGAAATCCTAAATTTCTTCCGGCAATTATCCACTCATATAATGTTTAACATTTAATAATGCTTCCATTGTAAAATTTATAACACAGTGGTGAATCCATTCCTACTAATTCACTTTCTCTCATACGCCGTACACAAAGAAAAAGTATGGGGTGGTCATAAATTATTGGACCCATTTAAAAAAATAATTAAAAAAACCTATAACATAGGAACTTCATTTTTTTAATGAAAGAATAGCTCAAAAAGTTTTTTTCAGATAGGTAACGTGTCGTTACGGCGCACTAAATCTTCTGCAGCGGGAGATATCCAGCGCAAGTGTCAAAATGGCTGGAGTGCAGCAGATGGCTCGTCTTTAGTTCCACGAAAGCAAATCAATTGTAACAGTTTAACAGTGCGTTGGTATGAGCAATTAAGGAGTGAAAGTCTCCCTCACTCGTGCAATAGCTTCATCTGAGACCGATGGTCGTCCAGCACCTTTCCTATGATGCACATTTCCTGTTCCCTTAAATTGCTCCTGCCAACGCTTGATGTAGTTCTTACTTGGAGACTGACAATATCGATATTCTAAGCGAAAACATCTTTGAACTTTTAAAATTGATTTGCTTTCGTGGAACCAGAGACGTGACAGATGTGCCTTCTGCTGCACAGTAGCCATTTTGATACTTGCGTTGGAAATCTTCCGCTGCAGCAGATTTAGTGCGCCGTAAAGGCATTAACTATCTGAAAAAACTTTTTGAGGTACTCTCTCATTTAAACAAAATACGAAGTTGCTACATTATAGGGTTTTTCTTATCAATTTTTGAAATGGGTCCAATAACTTATGACCACCCTGTATTGTAATCGTCAAAAGCTTCGACCTCCAGATGTTGATGAATCTCCATGTTTTAGAACTCTTTGAACCCTAAAAAGCCATTTTTACAATTATGTCTGCCTGTTTGTGAACACGATAACTCAGAAACGGAAAGTGAGAGACGGATGCAATTTAGTATGCAGTCTTTACACGAAAATTTGTATTTCTGTAAAATTTTGAAGGAAATCATGGTGGCTTTATGCAATCTTGGTTTCGGGTCAAAGGATCGTAGGTTCGAGAATCGATTAAATGAAAATTCCGCCGTATATACGGATCTTCTGAACCTTAAATCCATCGAGGGCCAATGTCTTTCCTCTACTGTGGTGTAGAAGTTGCGAGAAGCGATTGCAGGTCCAAATGTCGTCCTTTTCATCTGACAGTGGCTCAAAATTACGAAGTCCGTCCTATTGTATTTTTATAAAATTTTGAAGGAAATCAATGAACTGGTGGGCTGTGGTGGCCTCAATATAGCCTTGGTTTCGGGGCCAAAGGGTCGTAGGTTCGAGAATCGATTCCACGAAAATTCCGCCGTATATACGGACCTGCTGAACCTTAAATCCATCGTGGGCCAAACGTATTTCCACTACTGTGGCATCGGAGTTTCGAGAAGAGGTTGCAGGCCCATGTGTCGTCCTCTTCATCTGACCACGGCTCAAAATTACAAGGTCAGTTCTAATTTAGCCCACGTGTAGCTTCAAAGCGGGGCATTAACCTAACTAAACCGTCAACGGGTTGACTGTCTGTCTATCGGTCGATATGTTCGCGTGTATGTGAATACGATTGCTCAAAAACGCAACTCGCATGAATTTTAATCCATGAACTTTAAACCAAAACTGTAAATCTGTGACAAATATTGCTTCCAATCAGTGTACGGAAGAGGCTCAAAATGAACACTCGACTCTTCACTATACGATTATACTCTGTATTGTGGGTTTGGTTTCTGTTTGTAGGCTATGCTGGGCCAAACAGGTGTTTATTTTTCGTAAGGTAAATTTAGAATAAAATTCCTGTTCGTTCAAGTGAAAATTCAATTAAAATGAGTCAGGTAATCACTGACAAATTGACAGTTGAGTCAAAGAACCCATGGTAAAAAAAAAAAAACTAGAGGTTAAACAAGTGGGAAAAATATCAATAGATTTCTAAAAAGTAAAATAATGAGCATGTGGTTGTCTACTAAACAGTATTGGAAGATTCGCTGCTGTTGTTCGGAAGTGCTGTAAGTGATGAATACTGAAAACAGGACATTTAGTCAAGATATGGGGAACTGTCATGCCACTATTACAGTTTGGATACATAGGCATTTGATCACCAAACAATGTATTGTAGGATTTTTCGATAAAGACGAGGGGAAACACTGCTGCTGGTTTTGAGAACTTAACAAAGCGTGACATTAAACTGCCTGTAAAATTCATTTTTCACAGAATAAAGTGACATTCTGATTTAAAACAGGCCGGTTGTTTAAATAATATTATATTTCTCAGTAAAAAGCAGTATCGGTCTTCCACAAACTTTCCTAGACACACTGAGAAAATTACGAACACCTTTATTTCTTGAATTTTTACGTTCTACCCACTTAGACCCAAGAGTTGTCTCTACACCAACCGATTAGCATTCCTCTCACAGCAGAACTTAAAATTTCCTCTAAGTAGGTGGTTAAACAGAATTAACTCCCGGGGTCGACCCTTTACTGGGCTTCAAAGGCACCGAACACCACTGGCAGTCGGACGTAAAGCTAATAAAATGGCCGTAAATGCAGCCTCATTTGAACCAAGTTCGACAGTTCCCAGAGGTCACTGTATTGGATAATAAGTGGTCCCGCTGAATCTACGGTAATGATCTTTAATTGAAGCTTTCAATTGAGCAGATGCCACTTTCGCTGGAAGAACCTGTTGCTCTTTCAATGGAGAGGTTAAAAGGACTTGTAAGAGTGAGATAGTTTTTGTTTGTATTGAAGAAGGTAATTGGCTGGTGTGAACATTAACAGCCGCACTGTCTGCGTCTGTTTGGAAGAGGTTTTGGTCTCAAGAATGGCTGTTTGGTGGGTTTTGGAGAAAGTGAGGTGTAATTTGTGGTTATTTTTTGCTTGTAGGATGTCAGGAAAAATGCTTCTTCTTTTTTAAATGTCTTGGTGACAGAAATATCTTACATAGCTCTGGTTATATATCATGCAATATCTATTCTGGTCAGAGCAAACTTGAACAAATGCTAGTTTTTGTCTGTTTGGTTTGTGGTTGGACTTTGGTTTGGTCAGGCATTGATTTGGAACACCTCGAACACACACAAAGGGCTAAAAATAGGTGGTAATATATTTATATATAACCACATAATTTTACGAATTTCTTAGAATAAGAACTCAAAGACTGTTTCAGATCCAGATTTAGGAAATTTTCTTGTCAAACTCTTGGTAAACCCTTTCTTGTCAATCGGTACAATTGTAACTGTTTTATTTATTTCTTCTACTGCATGTGCATGTAAACAAACAGTAAAACGAGGAACTCCGCATTGGAGTCTTTTTTTATAGAATATGCGGGGGGAAAAAAAGACTTTTTGGACTTGGGTTGCATTGGATTTTCGGTAACCTCAAGAATTTCGGCGAGAATAAATTTTAATTACCTTTTTGAATAGAAATCGTTCTGGGAGATTATTTAAAATAAAGTAAGATTTTCTAATCACTAACTTCTGAAGCAAAAACCTTCATTGGTATGTAACTCTTATAATAAATCTATTCGAATTCTGCTATTTTTTCACCTTTTATAATTTTTTAATTAGTAGTGTATTAGTCAGTTAACAATTGCCACTGATAATTAGAGTTAGATTGGTGATAAAATGCCATAGTCTAAGTTGGCGATACTCTTAATCGATACCATTTAGAAAACCGATTGTACGGTTTAACAGTATTTGTTATGTTGCTGTCAGGTTGGCAGTTCAAATATTCATATGTTTCTGATTTTTCACACCATGCAGAAAACATGAATGAAGTCAGTTACAGAATCTAGCACTGACTTTATTTTCCCATGTTGTCCATCTATAAAAAAGATAAAACACATATACATAATGTAAAGTATAAAATTTGCTTTTTCATGTTGTGACGAAAATAATAAATGTGATTTAATTTAAATGAAATATATTTGATTTTTGTTCTTGGTCTGAATCAAATAAGAAACGCTAAAATCTGACAGCCGTGTAGATTTTAGCGTTTCAGCAATTTCTAACGTTTTCTGTAGTTTTAATGTCCCAGTTGTAGCTAATCCAGTGTATGCAAATATCTAATCATCTCACTCTAAAAAGCCTCTCATATACAGGAAAGTATGGCAGTTCCCCATATTGTTAGTTAATAGTCAGGCTCACATGTGAAATGACCTACATTACTGCCTATCACTTCGGCCCTTTCAGTGCTAAGTGACGTAATAGACAGACGTAGGCAGTTATCTGAAAAAAATTGAAAATTTTTAGATATATTATAAAAATTAACTTTTTTCAAAAATATAGAAAATCATATTCCGTAGTTCCTTTCGTCATCGGTATATGTCTAAAAAAAGGCAAGGCCTGTACCTGATGACCCACACGCAGGTTCAAAAACCGGATGTTAATCTAATGAAATCCTGTACGGAAGTTTGTCAAAACTCTCACAATCATTTCCTAGAAAACATTCATACTAGACAAATTTTCAAAATTAATGAATTGAAATACACTCGTAATAGTCTAAGGAAGAACCCATTACTGAGATAACATAATTGTCGGCCTTTTATTGAGGTCATCAATTCACATCCAGCATCTTCTAAAATTTATCGATATGGGATGATTCAGTAGGTTTACCATATCGATGAATTTATGTGGCCACAAAACGCTAGAGTGACATCATTAAATGAGTCATATAAAAGGGTGGAGAATTGGATTTTCTTGATATAGAAGTACTTAATATTCCTTACAAGTCTGTTATTTATTTAATGTGTAATGAAAAATGATTTCCTTGTATTAGAAGACATTCTTCGCTGTTGATTTATGAAACTGGATTGTTAAATTGAAATTGATGTGGTAATAGTAAAACTTTCTAATAGTTGGTTTCGTTTAATAATACGGGATTTACTGATAATAGTAAAAATTTCTA
>BGPR01052948.1:0-10506 GCA_013235015.1 Araneus ventricosus | reverse complement strand
TTAACAGATACATGTTGATGCCATTTAATTTACCCTAAAAATTATCTAATAGATAGACTTCGAAACTTATTATTCCGAGTGCGAGAAAAAGAGAATATTCTTGATAGAAGACGAAATTTATTTTTTTGCTCATCTTTATCAGCTATTTTTATTAGCCGAAGATATTTTTTTCTCAGGCTAATAAGATAATATACTGCATGCAGAATATTTTTTTAAAGTGGGTGGATAAAAGTTTTTAGTTATTTCTGTTTCTGTGGTAAGATAAAAAATTAAAAACTTCTAAAAACACAGTAATAAAACGAGTAATGGTAAGAAAGGACATCATTATATTTCAAAAATTAGTAGGAAATATGATTTCAATTTTCATCGGTTCAATCCGTTTTTTATCTTGTTATTGCTTTCAACAAACGATTCGGTTTCTTTTGGAAATAATCAAATCATTCACATCTAATTTCGATATTTTAAATATCTTCGAAGACAGCAGAAGGTCTTTTGGTATATTAAAAGTTACCTTGTTTAACATTAAGTAATGTAAAAAGTTTTGCTGAAGATAATGTAATTCTTTATTAAAATAAAGACTAAATTTTCAAGAAATTGATAGTTTGAAAATGATTTTTTAAATTTTGCTAATTTTTATGTTGCAGCAAATACTGATTAGGAAGATTTATCTTTCTCTATTTTTTACGTTTATCTCAATTGCGAAAGGATTTATAATAAATTTACTATACTTAATGAAAGCTCTTTAAATTAATTACTAATCCTCTTTTATAAGGAACGTAGAGGGTGTAATCAGTGGAAGTTGTAGTGGCAAAATTTTATATAATACGAAAGTTAAATAGGAATTTTGTACGGTTATAATCATTTAAACAAACTGAATCCAACCGGAAAAATCAGTAACTGCTAAGAATTCTTTTATAATACAAAGAAACTTTTTAGTTGTTTAATGACAAAAAGTTTCAAAAGTTCAAACGCCAAAGAAAACTGATTTTATAATTTGCATGAACATTTTTCAGCAATCATAAGGGATTGAGCTTAAAAAAACCACCACGAGACATCAAGTAAGCCATTCAATTTCACCCTTAACAAAAGGAAGTTTATCTCTGAAATCAAATAAATCTATTTCTCATACACTTTTAATGTTTATATTTTGGAATGATTCTGTAATAACTGTTGTTGAGAGACCTATCGTTTCTGAATAGAGAATTAACTGAAAAATGATTATCAATGAAACAATATAAGATTGAGAACTAATTTATTTCACATGGTATGAATTTTTTAAATTAGTTTAATTATCATTATTTTAAATCATCATTAATTAGAAAAATTTCGATCCTTAATTTTTTGTAACGTTTTGCGAATAATTTCAAAATTCCAATTTCATAAATTGCATCGTCCGAATCAAAAACAACATGAAATCATTTGCATTCAATGTCCTTAACTTATAATCACTAAAATCATAAATATCATTATCATTTTGCCCTTATGTAGAATTTGTTTTACGGGAAAGATGCTTTAATGTTAAGAAATTCCGACGATTTACGATACGATACATTTTAAGTTTAAGCAATCTGTTTTTCAGTTCTTCTTTCAATCATTCTAACATCCATACTTCAAAAGCTGGAACAGAAACAAAGAACATTCCGTTAAAGTATCCTTCACAAAGTTTCAAAAACATCGCAATTTTCTTTTAATTTATCTCTGAAGAAAAACAACAACAAAAAAAAACCCTAGTGACGAAACAATTTTCATCCAAGAAATGTCGAGCAATATTCCTTTGCTTAACGGCTTGGAAGCTATGTAAGAAATAACTTGTTCCATCATTTGTTACATCAAAACATTCTTAGTTTAATGATGTCTTTTCTCTTTTCTCTTTGAAGTTTTTTATTTTTGTAAAGATAGAAGAATCTCATTAAATGTTTGTAGTTTTTCTTCTCGTATTTTACGCAAAAAAGCAAATATTTCAACCTTAGATTGTGTAGCCACATTCTTAAATCATATGGACTTCAGAAAATGAAAAAAAAACTTTAGAAATATAACAAATAAATTTCTCTCATAACTCCCACTCGTATAATAAATGGTATTTCAGTTAATATTTATCAAATAAATTTCAATGATAAATTTTATGTTTGTAGAAAATCGATTTCGGTATCATCCAAGAAAATGTTAAATTTTATATTTCTTCGAAAAAATGATTACAAATATTAAATGACAACATCAATAAAATATTACTTGAGGAAACTTTTCAATCGAATATATTTATTTTATAAACATATGGAGGATATAAATTTAGATTAAGAATTTTTGTCTTTAATTTGAAATCAGCTTTTTTCAATTATTTAACGAAAAATGTGTACGCTACATCAATAAATATGTTTGTTTACCCTCAGAAATGAAAGTAAATATTAGAAAAAACAGTTTCAATGATTGCATAAATAACTTATGTAGCTATGAATAAATAATTGTTATGAATATCACTTTTGGGTTATATTCATATTTTTCTTCATGATGAATGTATCTTTATCATATTGGATAAAAGATGAATAATTTAAATTTTCATTTTCTTATATATGAAAACGTATACATTTATACAAAAGCATAAAAAATTCTTTTCATTTATTTTTATTTGAGAATGCATTTAAAATAATGAAGGAGTATTAAATTATGATATGAAAACGAGAGGCGAAATAAATAAAAAGAATTCTTCTAAACTTAGATGGATTTTAGACTAATGCTATTCCAAAAATATGTTAATATTTTATATAAATTATTTTCTATTGATGTGAAAATGATGCAAAGTTTCGAGTTCTTAGTTCCTGAAACATATGTTTTCATTTTTTTCCCACATTATATGAATGTCTAGCATTTTTCTGCTAATAGTAATGAACATTAAAAATACATCATGTCAATTCATTGTCGTGTCATTTTTACATCGATGTATTCCTGTTGTTAATACGTACTGTAACGTAAACACTGTAACGTATTTGAACTGGTTGAAACATGCTCTGATAAATCTGTCACATGATACACTTCTTTTGTTCTGCGGTAAATGGCACAATTCAGTTATACATTTGGAAAATGTTTCACAGGTCCCGGAATTTTCGAACGTAGTAGTAAAAGAAATTTGATTTCAAGTTATACGATCACTAAATTAAATTCATTTCATTTTCTTTTCAGAAAAATAAAAAATGCACAGTTCGACGTACTTAACCTTCATTGTGCTGTCAGTATTGGCTATCATCTACACAGTTGCAAGTGAATCATTGGATCAGGTAATTTGTTTTAAAATCATTCTAAGTTATTTTATTATGGACTCAAGCTCATTATCTAACTGTAGAAATATCGTTCCATTATTTGTTCAATCGCCTCATTTAAATTTATCACGCAATTGTTGACTGTTTACTTTTCATTTTCTAATTGTAACAAGATAATTAGAATAAAAAGTATTTACCATATGTAAGTTGATCATGCCAATGCAGACGATTTATACATTTCTTCATCACAGAACTAATTAAGCGTATTATTTTATTATGAATTTGCTTTAAAAATATTCTAAGCGATTTCCTTATGGATTTCAGCTTATTATCTAACTGTAGAAATATTTTTTCATTAAATATTGTTTACTCCATTTAAATTTATTACATCATTGCAAACTATTTTTCATTATCTGACTGTGACAATACCTTTGTAAGAAAATTTTTTTATCATATGTAAGTTTATTCGCCATAGCAGACGATTCATGTATTTCTTCATAGTAGAAACAATTAAGTAAATTAATTAATTTTATGAATTACTTCATTATACTTTATTATGAATTCATTCCAAAATCATTCTAAGCGATTTCATTATGGATTCAAGCTCATCATGGAACTGTAGAAATATCCTTCTATTAAATATCGTTTACTTCATTTAAATTTAGTAAGCTATTTAACTATATAATTTTATTATAAATTTGTACAAATATCAATGCACTAAAAATTATTTACCTCATGTAAGTTTATTACATCATTGCAGACGATTTATATATTTCTTTATCATCGAATTGTGGCAAAGCCATATTACTATCTATTATTTATCTTCTATAAATTAATTAACTAGATGGCATTATTATTAGGTTTTTATTAATACTGAGAATTATTCAAGACTTGTTACTTTGATGAAATGTTAGAAAATCTTTATATTAGTTACGTCTTTTTAAAAATACGGAAATAATTCTTAAGAAATTTTAATTAAAGTAATTTAGGACTCGTTTATTTATAATTTAAAAAAATCGTAAGATTTTTTACGTCAAATAAATGTGATTTTTAAATTATCTTAAAAATCCTGGTTGTTCCAAAATCATTGCGTTATTCTGCAATACTCTTCAGTGGTTCAGGGAACATTATCCCCATAACAAATTAAGTACTACTATTAAGCTTTCTCCACAAATTAATCGCTAATTCTAGTTAATTTATGGATTTTTAGCTTGCTGTATTTCCACTTCTGTTTATTTTTAAAGTCGATTAATTATCAAGCAGTTTACTTCCAGTTCAACGCATAGCAATAATCAAAATAATTTACGAGTGATAAAAATGGAATACACTCATGGGAAAGCAAATTTAACTGAATACGCTTTAAAGTAGACTTAGTAACAGATAGATCGGCGAGAAAATTGCTTTACATTACAAACTTGCATTTCTAAGGAATTTATTATGCATTGTAAGCACGTTTATTCTATTTTTCACATCAGCAGACATCATAATTGTAAGTTCTTATTCATATGTTAAAAACATGATAGTTTTCTCACCATTGTATTTATTTTCTGATATCTTTAGACTCCTAGTATTGCATTCAGTAGATAAGATTAAATTAACTTTATGATCACACATACCAAAATTTGTTGTTCTTTTTAAGTTCCATTTGATGTAATTTTAATTCCTTTTAGTATCGGACAGTGATTGTTCAGCGTAATTTGTATTTAAAATGATTGAAATTTATTATTTTTGTGTATTCTTCAAAGTTTAAAAAAAATTTGGACTCTTAAAATAAAGTCAATTTCTGAGTTCACTCTTCCTAATTTCTTTATATCGCATAACAGATATGCATTTTAAGCCCATTATTTATAAGTGTTAATTATGTTAGAACATTCCAAACACATGAAAATAACATACATAATCTTGAAGATGAACCGATTCATACCGCCCTTCTTCTTCTTCACACTTTTAGCCTAAAATATAAGAAATGACGTCAAAAATGATGAATATTTATAAAAAAACATTATTTTACAAAACAATCGTACAAATGAGTTTGAATAGAAACCATATGATACAGCTATGCAGTATAAAAATATAATGCCTGTAAAATACTGGGAAATTCCGTCGTTTTTGAAAACCAAACCAATGAATATAGACCGCAGTGATTTGGAAATCAATTCTTCTGATTATCCGTTGTGCACGTGTTCACAGTGTGCGTTAATACCTTCGAGATCAAGCGTCCTCTTGCTGTTGTAGTATTGAAGTTTGGAAATGGGAATTCCATTTATATGCGTCTCAGTATTTACTTACATTTTACTAGCAGCGCCCCCATGGCGTTGCTAGTGGCATCATGACTCCACAAAAAAGCCCACAATGACTTAAAATAAAATTTTGAAACCACAAATATATAGATATCCAAAAGTCAATTAGAATAAAAAAGTAATAAAATTTTGATTTCCATTATTTCCCATCTGGAGCGTAAGAATTATGCCTGAACTATTCCGAGAGAAACATGAGTAGAGACGTCACGTTATGGCAGGATGCCAAATAACGCCATCGCTCTAATTTTTTCCGCCAGATGGGTCAGACTTTGATTAAAAAGGAGTTTCCCTTCGTGGTTCTTCATTCAAAAAAGATCTCTGACCCCATCCAGAAAATAATTAATTCAAAATCGACGGAAAAAGATATTTTAACCATTCTTGTTTTAAATCAGTGAGAAATGTTCCCGTTGTTACCTCAAAAAAAAATTGAAAAAGATAAGGAATTAGAACGTAGGACGCAAGGATTTTAGTTTTTAGATTGGGAATTTGAGGGAAAAACTGTTTATTTTTTTTTTTATTTCTGAAAATTCAGTAAATTATGTTAGACATTCAAAACAGAATTCTTTGAAACGATAATTGTTTGTTCTATCCGATGGGGGCATTGATTGTTTTCTACGATCATTAGAAAAGATACTACAGCCGTAAATGTGCCGAAAATGACCCAAAGCAACACAAAACATTAAATAAAAAAAACCTAGATTAAATTTTAAAATTCGGGCTTCGAGCTGCATTGAGTCACTATTACGACTACCAGTGTGCCAAATTCCATGGCTGTAAGTGTGATAGATTCGTCTGGAAATCGCACGCACGCACATAAACATTGCCTTTTATAAGTATAGATAACAAATAATTTCTACACAAGTACTGAAAACTGTATAATATCTCTCAAAGAATAAGTTTCTTTTAGGTGCTTGTACTTCACTGGTGCGGCATTATGGAAATAATTGAATTGCACAGATTTTAAACATTTCCGAAAGAACTGACTATTCCTTTCTTTCCTGCTGTCCCAATGCTAAATGGCGATCAATGGACGGAGCATCTTTTTATGGGAACTATTAAATGAATATTAAGCTGCAAAAAGTTATTAACAGAAACTCTCCAAAACTAATCAAATGCCAAACTATATTTAACACCACTAATAAGTTTATGATTCTATGATTGTGCTATTTATTATTTTACATTACTGTTATATAGTTTTATTAAGATTCATCACTTTTAAGTCTGAAAATAAAATGCATTTTTACTTATTTATATAATATTGTAACTTTACAGGCAATTGTAATACAAAAATACATACATGAAACTTATCAAAGCATTTTATTTTGTATATAAAAACACTATTTTATATTGTTTCTTCTTATAAGATTTTACTCATAATCAACCGATATAATTTATAAAACATTCTATAAAATTCCACGTTCTTATTGTACATAAATAAATTAGAAATCCTTCTCAGAATTCTGATTCCCAAAAGTGAACCTAAACTTGACTGGTACAATTTTCTTAGACAATCAAATTATTCTCATTCAATAATTATTCCCTCGTTATTTAAGTAAATCTTCTCAGAATCAGTTCCACATCATAGTTTTATAAAAACTCATTTAATATGATTTCGAAGTAATCTGGTTACTTCCGAAAGGAGCCCGTCCCCCTTTTCCACTTTGACAACATCTCAGGAACTTTGACCTTAAAGTAGACTTTTCCGGCAAGGTGGTGGAATGTTTATAGAGGGTAACATTTGTGAATTTCATAAGATTATTAACTTTCCGAGAAAGCAGGAGTTAATATTTTATGTTAAAGCATTTATTTTAAAACCTTTTTTTTTAAGCTGGAAAGAAATTCCCTACAAGTTTGTTCGGTCTGGTATATGCAGGGTGATTCAAAAATATCTGACAAAAATTAAAGGGTAGGTCAGGCATAGAGAAAGAAGACATTTTCGCAATAGAACACGGGGTCCGAAATGGACAGCTACAGGGTGATCTTTGTTAGTGAATTAATGGTCCATGGTTTACATAAAGCTTATAATAATTTCAACTTTCACCAATGGTTTTCTTTGCTATGTACAACGCTTACCTGCAATTTCATACCAATAGCACTATAATCGGAAAGATACAAAGATTTCTTTTTAAAAAATCCCAAAGTTTTAGCAGTTTTTTTGCTTATAACATATAGAGTTTTTAGCCAAATTATACGAAACTTACAGAAAACGTGAGCCAGCAAAGCCTTATATTAAGATTAGAAATGAAAACTAACTTTTAATATTGGATTATATATTAGTATTTGTAGTAATTAATTTTTAATAGCATATGTGTATGCATGTTTAAATTCAAGGTTCGAATCTCTTATTTTCCCTTTGACTTCATGTTAGCTGTGTATTAGTTTTTACACTATTTACGTACAATCAATTTTGGTTCTCCTTTCTATAAGAAATCGCTGTGTTTCTTTGGTCCCTTACGGCTCTTTCATGCCGAAGCTTTTAAAGATAGCGGAATGAAGAATTGACCAATTAAAGAAACTTTCTCTAGGGAATGCCTTGCAAGAGATACGTGACAATCAGACTTTGATTTTTAAAAATAATACTAAAAAGTTACAAGATACCATCCTGAATCCGCAATTTTTGTTACCCACAATAGATCCTATTTATTACCCAATATTTCATGAGATACTTTCGGGACATTTTTATACTTTGTTCGTTTTTCAATGTTTGCTGATAACTTTTCATATACTCCCGAATTTCTCATACTTTTTGAGGGGTTTCACTAATTGTGATATATTGATCTTGTATATTCAGTATCGTACAGTGGAACTGTGCTTACTGTATTTATTTCAGTATGGTATATGGGCAAATTTTGATGTTACAAAATTATTCGCAAGTGTTTCTAAAACGCAGATGGAATTAAATATTATTGAAGACAGAATCTGTCTTTTTGTTTGAATGAACATTTTTGTTAAAAATATATTTTTACTTTAAAATCGTAAGAAAATGAAGAAAAAATCGTTTATAAATAAAGAACTTCCGTTTAGCACAGTCATTCGCCAAATTTTAATTGTCTGTTTTAAATTACGTTGGGTTTCTTAGTTAATTTTCCTATTAATTTGACTAAAGACATCTTTGGAAAATTTTCATGGCTGTAATATTGTCACGAAGACTTATCGTGGTAAATGCGAGAGGATAGAAATAATCACACGATAGAGTAAGATCTCAACTCGAGCTTTATTGAACCACCAAGTACCATTTACAGAAACTTATATACAGGCATGGAACATTCTGGACTGGAATGTTCTGGAAATAAATCAAAGATTAATTTACATATTATTAATTTGAATTTTCTAGAAAAGACGAGAAATGTGAAGTAAATTAAGAAACAAAACATAATTATATGAAATATTGACATCTCCCGGGCTTGAACTCACGTCCCATGGTTCCACAGACGTGAACGCTACCACTAAGCCATGGGGGTTTGTCTACTCTTGCTTACAATATTGTTTCACTCAATCCCATTCGTGATCATAATCCATTCCAAGAACCATGTTAAGAAATGTTAACAAGTTAATAATGTTAACAATTTAATTAACATTCCAAACACATGTTAAGAATTTTTTTAATTTTCCATTTTAAGAAATGTGTCATACAGGAATGCCATGACAGATTGAATAGAAAATTCGAAAAAAATCAATACTTCCAGATGACTTTTTTATTATAAACACTCTTTCAAAATTATCTTTGTATTTGTGCCCTTCAATTTGTTTTAGATAAAACTAATAACATTTTTCTATTTATTTGCACGATAAACTGACGTTTTTTAGTTTCATTCGTTACATAGAAGCACCCTATTCTTCAATGCGGTTTTTTAACCTTGTTTCGACAAGATCAAAATACCTATTTTAGATTAAGGTAACGATGTGTTTGCTTTAAAAGGCCTATCCAATAGACATGGATCAATCCAGGCGAAAATTAGAGCCGTTTTGCGGCCCCTTCACAAAATTCCACTTCATGAAAAAGGCCCTTTTACAAAACTCAAATTCACAAAAATGGCCGCTTCACAAAAATCAGATTCCCAAAAACGGCACTTTTATAAAATTTCATTTTATAAAATTATCTCTTTTTAAAATTTTTCACTGAAATTCAATGAAAAATTTTGATATTAAACGTAAAATATAGAAATATTACTGTTAAAATTGAAGGTTTTACATGATAAAAAAATCTTCACAAAAATATTTTTATTCTTCACAAAAATATTTTTTTTTCACAAAAATAATTTTTTTCACAAAAATATTTTTTTTCACACAAATATTTTTTTTTTCACACAAATATTTTTTTTTCACAAAAATGGGCCCCTAAGAAATCCTGGATCGAGCCCTGATAGATGAAACGTTAAGATGATTAGTAAAAAACTCTTTTATTTTTTCATACAAAGACCCGACGCTTACCGAACAAAAGCTTCGCCCTTTCGAGGTTCCTTCAAATGCATCTTCTAGTTCAGTGACACGGAAGATCCATTTTATGGTTCTATTTCCACGGACGACCACGCACAATATTACACAGACGTTTGTTGTTAGAAGAAATATTCTTTTCTGTCCGGTGTGTCAGTGCCCTAGATCTGTCAAACGTTTTCTTGAAGAATGTCCTCACTTTATGCGTCAACAAATTCATCATTTCCAGACGCATTCGATCACGTGAGCAAATATTCTTCACAAACTGACTCATTTGATGTACCAAGTGTTAACAAATTTGGTTTCCATTACGTTATATTCGATTTTACTGTTGGGGCTGTTTGTCTAGTTCAAAAATTAAATTTTTTTTACATGAAGTAGTTAATGTGATTTGACCCCGGCCCTCGGGGCGCGGCCGGTTTGGTCTTAATTAGCGTGTTTCTTCCGTCGGTTTGAGGTTTAGTGAGGGGATCATTTGTTTACTCAGCCGTCTGAGCAAATATTCTTCGCAAAATTGGCCA
>BGPR01052947.1:0-10506 GCA_013235015.1 Araneus ventricosus | reverse complement strand
TCTTGTATTAAGGAAATCTCCTTTGCGATTTCATAATAGTGGTCTTTATATTGCCATTTCAGTACTTCCGAAATCATATTTGAAGGAAAGTGTTTTTCTCTCCATAGAATCAATTATATAATGACAAGAGACATCGGCACGAAGCAGTTGTAGTTGATGAGTCGTAATTTTATGCCTCCTGAATATTCGTCCTTTATCACAAAGTCGCACTAAGGCAGACATAGCGCCACCTGGATATGCTAGAAACTTTGTACTTTTTTTTTTTTTTTTCCCCCGTCATAACTTTTGTATTTTGATAAGATTTTAGTTCTCTGACGGTCTTTGTCCGAGAATTTTAAATTTTTAATGAAAATGTATTTGCTACATTTCAGTGGAATATTAAGTCTAATATTTAAACTGATAACCTCGGCACTGGTTCACCGTTTTCCCAGAGGTTTATATACTTATTTTCAAAAGGAAGCAAAGCTGTGGAAAGGTTCTTTCATAGAAATAGATTTGGGAATGCAAATCGCGAATCTCTTGTAGACGATGGTAATCTCAGTATAAAGAAGTCTGGAAGATAATTAAATGGTTGTGTTATCTTTTTAAGTAAGAGTAACAAGAATGGGTGAAATAGTTTTCAAATGCTCGTTGAAAGTCTGTGAAAGGGAAATTTTGCTTTGAATATGATATTTTCGACCTCCGTTCGCTGAACCGGAGAAGAAAACTCATTTTGCTATATCTACACAACGACGGTTGTCCAGGTTTCGCCAACGCTTCCATAATTGCCATCCATCAAATCCATTATTCTTTTACTCAATATCATTTGAATTAAACATTGACTTTATACTTCTGAAAATTTTCTTGCTTGTTAATATACATTTACTTTTAGTAATCACACAGTTCGCCACTCTTTTCTCCTAGCTTGCCGGATCGTGGGGTGCAATCTACAGTCATTAGCGCAACCAATACATTTCCTCTTGCTCTATAATAGCGCCAAATATTGAGACCTCAATTCCACGACACCCTCTGTTTTTCTTTCTATTTCATTCTCCTGTATATTTAAAGAGACCGTCCATTCCCTCACCTGGAGTCTCGATTATCAGATAGAAATTATGATAAAATTATTCGTTAATCATATCTAAACCACAATTTATGATTGAAACCGAGTGTGGCTCATGAAACCTGAATTTCTGTAAAAATTAAAATGCAGCAATTCTTCCACTATGCTGGCTGCCAATTTAAACTCTGCACAAAATAGTTTAGTGTGAATGTTAGACGAATTAAGTGCAAGTTATGCTTCTGGTCGAAACTTCTAACCTTTTTCTAAATCTGTCGGCCATTTTTAGACTTTATACATCTAACTTTTTCGCTTTAACATTAGTGCGCTGGAGATTTTCCTGTTTGTTAATATTTAGATTTGTCTTTCACCAATTTAATTCCAATGAATTATTTAGAGAACGAAAGCGCTATTCATGAAAAAAAGCATACCACATGTTACACTATTAGACTTGTGGCTGGAAACAAGGTACGGCAAGTTACACGCTGCTGGTAAAGATGTCCAGTCGACATTCCATTCAGAGCAGTTTTGATACAACTTGTTAAACGAGTATCAAAAGTTACTCATTTCATTCGCCTAATGTGGAAATTCCTAAAACTTGATCTTAAAAATCGAAAGTTATATTTGGAGTCGTGTTTCAGTAGCTGCTAAACTTCTCAGCAACGCTCGGTTTGAGCTGAAGATCCTAGAAAAGTTTTTGAAAGACTTAAAATAATTATTTTTGGGTCGTTTCCACAGTTGAAAAACAATTGACTAAGAGATTATCAATGGAAAGTGAACTGCATCCTGGAAAGAGCTCATCATATAAAGCATTCAACAAGCAGTCTAGAGATTTTTCGAAAATCACAATTACGGCTAGGTAGGAAAGCTATTTTTAGAAAGCAAGGATTAATCCAAATGCAAATGATCTTATAAAGAAATGAATGGTTATGTAAAAATATTTGAATGACCAAGCATGTCATTCATTGTAGTAGAGAATGATCCAGTTGGTTAGATAAAAAGTTTAAAGTCAACCGAACATTGATTGAAAATGAACTACGGTAAATGTCAAAAAATGGGTTCCGCCGTAGGTATACGCAGTATTATGTACATAAAAATGGTTTTAGCCTTTCTGAAGTTAGAATCAAACTTGTTGGTTATAACAATTTCAACAAAATTGTGCAAGTAAGGATCATCTGCTATCGTCATACAATCTCCAAAATAACTTAGATCGCAAGGTCAAATTTAATGTTTAGGGGAAAGGTACTACGAATAAATTAGTCTCTCAAAGTCCCAAATTGAGTCCAGCATGCAGTGAACCCAATTTTTCCCCCGTATTGCAAATTTTATCCTTTGTTTTCGAATGGCTCCGCTCCAAGACTATTTTAGACAATGCATCTTTTATCGTTTCTCGATTTTGATAGTTATAAATGCCTATCGAGTTGCTAGAAAACGCAGATTAATTTTTCAAAAAATAAACTAATAAATAATTTTTAACTCCTCGAAGAACTGCGTCTTTGTATACAGTGAATAATTACATGCAGAAAAGTAATTATATGCATAAAGTGTTAATTGCACCATATCAAAACTTCCATTGAGCCGTTTATTTCAATGAAATTAAGCAAAATTTCTGCTCAGTTCAGATTGTTGAAACAGTACTAAATTTACGTTACATTACTATACGAAATACTTAAAATCTGCTTACAGTAGATTTTGGAACCGTTTTCCTGAATACCACGAAAGAATCAAGAACAAATCATGCACTTGAGCAGACGTCGGTAACCATTTTTTCGTAAAAGGCCATTTTATAGCATACCAAATTAATACATAGGAAGCAGCAAGTCAGCAAATTCAGTTACGATATATACATTCTTGAAAATTTAGCCTAAATTGTTTGTTAAAACGAGTTATTTTCTTTGCTTTAAAGGATAGTAATAAAATAATCTGAAATTTAGTTATACATTATCAATGTTAATTATTTTACAATTACGACTATTGTAAATTGAAAAAAAATTAAGCATTCTTAAATATAAATTGGCATTTTTCTTTCGTCAAACAGTATACTGGAATTTCAAGTATTTTTACTTCTACGTATTTTAATTTTATTTTTACTTCATAAAAATATATAGTTTGTAACAAAATTTCTGTTGCTGAAGCATGAGCGTGCTTTTTTCCAATTCTCCATTTTTAGGATCAATCGATTGCTGTGAAAGTAAATATTTAAATCTATACAAGAACAGCAAGGTATGCAAATAATTTTTATGGAATATAAGTGAAAGAAAAATTGAATACTTTTAATTATGCATATATTTACTTAGAAACAGCCACCATTATGCATTAAAAGAGCTTCACAGTGCCAGTCTCTGTACTCTAATACATAAACATGTGTTAATCGGTATTGGTTGCAATCCTTTGAAGACGGATTAAAAGCAATGTGGAAAAGCGGACTACGCATCTGAGGAAATATCAAATATTACGACATAAAGATAACTAACCAATAGCCAAATTTCAGAATGCGTGCTTGTTTCAATTTGTAGCTATTATTTGGTACGAACACTACTACGCATGACGAGAAGGATTCCCAAACCAACACGCTTCTCTAAAACATTTTACGCCATGACAACAGATTTTTCGACTTCTCAGGAACGAGCACCAGGACTCCGTAGAGACGATTAGACCCACAATTTGCCAGTGAGGAAGAGAAACTTTAACACTACTTTACACAGTGAAGTCGCATTGGGGACTAGAATGAGAATCCGCTTTTATAAGTAGGCAGATTATTTGTTCTCCTGGATGCAAAATAAGTGGCGTTGGACTCATTATGGTCGTATTACCATCGATGTGTCGTAACGCCCTATTTTCAACAAAATAGAAATAACTTCTGCGTGAGAGGCGATTTACGAATTGGGAGATGATTGAGCGAATTAAAGAAGAAATAATTTATGAAAGGGATAATGCTTTGCAATGATAAACCCAGACGCAAGAGCTCAAAAAAAATTCTTACTTTTGGGCTGGATCGATGAGTGAAAAAGAATGAATAAAAACATGGCACTATTTAAATACGATAGTAATCAGAACGCCATTATCAAGGAGATTCAAGTTATAAATGCAAGAAGCATACTACGCTCCCCTATATTGCACAGGGAGAAGGGTCCAATTGTGGATCCAAACCCATGAAAAGATCAGTGCCATTTATGAAGAAAAACAAAGTTAGAGAGTCGTACCATGCACAAGGGATTGGACTCGTTGCAAGAGAAGCGCTGCAATATGTTCAGTTTTGCCAGGGTTAGGTATTTGTATTGTGTTACTACATGCATATTTCTCTCGTACGTCTTCGTGTTGGCCTTCCGCACCCATTTGGTTATCACTACATTTCGGCTGTTTCAAAGACTCAAATTACTAGGCAGGTCATTTTGTTACAATAGCGATTAATTAAAGCATTGCATAATGAATAAGCAAAAATGAAGTTATTGAGTCTACGATACGACGCATTTGGCGCTCGGTTCAAATAGCACCAATTAGCAAATTAACCAATCTTATTTCTGTTTAACATTAAAACCAGCAAGTTTTAATTGATAAGTGAATAATAACCAACATCTTATGATGTCACAAAGTACAAAGGAGTAGAAATATTTCAGCTTTTAAATGCTGATTAAACCGTAGATTAAATCAAATACTCTGCCTGGAATTTATCAAGAATGAAATTTAGAAAGGTTCGATAAATATTGAAATGCTTTCTTTGCTTCTCTAGGATTTCAAAATGCCGTGTTTAAAAATATAGAAGCGTTTGCATGATTATACGTATATAAATTTTCGATTAAAATGAGCAAAACTCATACAGGTACATCACCCAGTCTCAATATGCTCAGTTGGAGCATCTTAGATATTTAATTTCTTAAGTACTTTGCATTAGCAACAAATTTCGGGATATTTATACAGTAAGGTACAATTTCCAAATAAGAATACATTTAATTCTTTCAGATTAAATATGCAAGGCAAACTTGGAACCACTTAATATGCATTGTCATGTGAAAAACCCCTTATTCAAAGTATAGATATAAACAACAAGTTGAGCTCTGAACTAACAAACTTATTAACAAGCACAGTAATGGAAACGAATCTGACTCATGCTTATAAGATTACAGCATAATGCACTGGAACAGTTCACCAACCCTTTTAAATACAGAACAAATTTGCTTTACTAGAAACAGTATGTTATTGCGTAAAACTTCTACTGCTTAGCAAAGGAACGAAGATTGGCTCTTATGATCAGGTTCTCCGTACAAATAACCCTCACAGATGCCGCATAATCACATTTAGGCAGACATACGAAGTTTAGGAGGAAAAATGACTTCACTAGATTCTTAGATCATGTCCAGGTTACTTAAAGTATTCATTGGCGATACATATGTTTATATTAAAAGGTACGAGTTTCAGTCGAAATAAATGGTCACTTGGATGCTTTAAATATTACAGATTTTGCTAATTTATCCTTATTTGAAAACTTGTTGGCCATTTCTAAAACTGAGACTAATTTGTACTATAATCGATCAACAGTAAGCAAGTATCCATGTTAAAAACTGCAGTTGGTCTTTCAATAACATTAAGAATAATGTGCGACATTCATATTCTATAAGTAATCTACGTAAAACTTTTAAACTGAAGCATTCTCAAATTTGTACCACGCTATTGTATCAACTGCTCTTGGCACATGACTGCTAGTAGTAGGTGGCGGTTTTCTCCCAGGGGTATAAAAAAGCTTGTGAGCTCCGCCGTTTAACGCGAACCTTGCTGGGACTGCAACGAAATGTCCCATTTCGTATTCTGAAGTCTTAGCTGTGTTCACCAACCATGTTTTTAATGTACGTGCTCTAGTTATTAAAATTCGTTGAAGTTTCTTTTAAGCGTTGTTTATATTAAAGTTTATTTTTACCAAGAATCGAATCGGTTGATTCGAGTTCTTAGAAGTTAGATTCATGAACACGCATCAACCAAACAATTTCAGTGTACGATAGGTAGTTTCCTGCAGTACTCTCCTCCGGTGGTATATTAGAGTACCTTCATTATGAAAGACAGAAAACCAGCTGGTGGCGCGAAACCCGTTGCATCTGTAAGTATCACATGTTGGTGTTTTGCAATTGTATGGATCTATGCCCCCCCCCAAGAACAAAAAAAAATTTTCTCCGTTTTAACTTCATTAAATTGGAAAAAAAATTGAGTCCTATTCAATTTTAAAGAAGTTTTAGTAAATCAAGTATGGATTTCATATTAAAATAGCTACTCCTCAAGGCATCTCTTATAAACTGACCAGCGATTGCGATGCGATTTAACAAAAGCAAAATATATGGCTACGCAATACCAACTAGCTATTCGGCTCTTAACATGAACATTCAAAAGGCAGACCGGTGAAGCATTCATAATGCGCCTATAAATATCCACCGCAAGATGCTTTACATTTAACTTCATGGGAAACTGATATTTCATGAAAATTCACTCTGTTTGCATTTCGATTAAACTGAAGTCTTGTATTAATTGGTGTAAAAGGGATAAAGATCTGGATTAAATTTTTACACAAAGAATTTAGACACGGATTGCTATATTTAAGCTACTTTCATTTACGGATGCTTAAACTTCTTCGGTGCATTGTTTTCTTTGAGAATCTGAGGTCTCCCCTTGTGTTTCCAAAGATGAAAATAGTGTTAAGCTTCTTTAAAAAAATTAGGGGTTGGGGCAGAAGTTTTCAAGCAGACCCATTCCCACACTCTACCAGCCGGCTGGCACAACTGTCCCTCCATTTCTCTACAGGAAAGGGTGGTCAAACAAACTTTCCTTCATCCCGTCTTGGTTTGCCCTCCTTAATATCCTACCCTGGGGGGGACCTACACTTTTCCAATTTATGACCCTATTTCGAACGCGAAGGTTATCCATGAAACCACATCTCTTAACGAAAATTTTTCTTTGCCCCAAAAAATTCATATTCAAGGATGGAAATGAGTAGCAATCATGCAAGAGTAAATTTGGTTAGATGTTAGTTTTGTAAGTTTAATTTAGAAAAGTTCCTATCAAGGATAAATTAGAAATCTTGCCTTTCCAATATGAAGGAATGTGACAGATATTATCCCATAGTTCCTGCACGCGACCTGCATGAAAGTTAGACCCATAATTTAGAAACCCATGCCCAATCCTGCATTCCACCCCTTATAGGTACGTACACTTTCTATAAAGAAGCTTAGCTTCATACTTTCACCATTGAAGAAGCCATTTTTAAACCTCCATTGTCGATATATATCCAGTAAGCCGATTATTAGATATTAATTAATCCAGCACTACTATTGAAACATTACGTTGAGTATTTACATTCAGTCGCAATTAAAATTTGATTTTTGGCGGTTTCTGTAAAGCTTTAGTTAACTTTACCTTCTTGAGTTTTCCCTTGGAATAGCCAAAAAATAGTTGCCTATGTACGTTTTATGCCTATTAATACGCCTCGACTTAAAAGCAAATAGTTTAAATATAAGAAGTGTTTAGTCCAGTGAAATATTCCATTATTATATCTCTATTAGATAAATACCTTTCAAATATTCATGCTTGGAGCAAAAAATAGGTAAGTCGATAATACTTCACCAAATATCTAGACTTTCAATAACTCACAGTCATCAATCTTATTAATGATGAATCGGTATTGCCAACTGATCAGATACAGTAGATCCCGGATGAAAAAATTGGATCGAACTGATTTTACATCAAATTTAATAATCATTTGTGAATCGAAGTTTATTTGTGAAAATGCAGTGCAATGAACTTAAGTTTTCCTAGTGGAAAAGAGTTCAAATTATGGCTTCCCTTCTTAATAGGATCTGGAACCAAAAGGTACTCGCTTGATAGACAAAAAACGCATATTTTAAATCTACCATAAAGCAAAATTCACCAAAACTCGAAGCCGCATTGAAATTGTCACCTTCTATATCCAAATGATCATTACTCATTCCAGATAGAAATTTTAAACAAAGTTTTGCTATTCATTCAAACGATATTGGAAGAGTTTCAAACTTGAACATACTCACCCAATATCGATAATTTAAAAATTTTACACTGATGCGTTTCTCAGACCTAGCACCGAGTTTCCTCTATTGGACTATCAAACTAGAGGCAATGTGTCAATCTTACGCCCCTTGAAATGGAAAATCTCAAACTTCGCAAGGATATTTTAAAAGCAAGAACCATCAATTCCTAAGTTACCTCAGAAAAACTGAATCATAGATTCAATGTGATAACATACTTGAATTTAAGCAAGATTATGGAAATTTAATCTTGACAATCTTTAATCAGATTAATACACAGTTGAAGGGTTATGAACAAGTCTAAATATGTTAAAATACTTCAACTTGGAGGCTACTTTAAACCAAAAAATATCACCAAAAAACAGAGGACTAATATTCAGCTATTTGTGAAACTGATTTCTCAAGCTCTACTGACTGGGTTGCTGGTTATGAGTCAAGACGAAGTCTCTGAGGTTCACAAAGCTTTAGGAGATGTGTCGAGCAACTTGCACCAGTCGGGATCCTTTCAAGTACAGCACACCTCTTGCATTTCGAAGGTAAAATTCAAGCTTTTCAGCCCCTGGTAGCCTGAAAATAATTTCATTGCATTAGGCATGATTGCAAAGTCTATAACTCAGAACAAAGATGCAAAACTAATGAAACCAGATAAATGTTTTCTGTCTGAACAGCAACACTTTCTTCACTGTACTGACATTTCTCGGTATCTAAAGATAGACTACAGAGTTAATTTCAATTAAAAGATTCGTTGTTGGTTTTGAAACTATGTTTGAATAGTAAAGCCGTTGGTACAGTATACTAGCAATATTTCGACCAATAGCATTATCACTTAATGTACTTAGTGCGTTTACTTAATAACTTATGAACAAAAGCATAAGAAATGAATTACTACACGAGATATAATAAAATTTCAATTGTAGTGAAAGTATCGGTTAAAAAGCATGATAAAAAATACGTGAAAATCTAATAGCGTTAGAAATGAAAATGATTTATAACAGGTGAATAGGGTTGATTTCTAGAAAGTTTGAATTTTAAAAATGGTCTCCTGTTCCTGGATACACGATTACAGTTGTTTTGCATGGGCATACAAAAAAATTTGGTTAGAACAGCTTCGTTGGGAGACAAATCAATCAATTTAGTTCAAAATCTTCAAATGAAAAAAAAATCGCGACTGAGAAATTTGATTATTTCGGTTATTCTATCATGTTAAAAAATCTGAAGGACTGGAATTTCAGTCTTGGAAATGAGTAAGTATTTTCAGGGTTTGTATCCAATTTTTGAGGAGGTTTTGGAACTTCTTAGGATGATTTTAACACCTATTCTGAAATACTGATGAATAAGTATGTCAATTTACGTGTAATTGAGACGACTAAAGGATAGATCACTCGTTTTCTTAAGTCTTGATTTTCGTAATAAATTGAAATATGAAGCTTTTAAAATTTTGGTAACATTTTGGGCGCTGGAGTTTCATCCGGAAGTCAATATCGCGTAGTTATAAATTTCGGCAACCCAGCGCTTGATAAGAGACGTATTAAAATCTGTTAAATGTTGTTGTTCATACTATTAATATTAGGGACTTCCCAGATTCATACATAGTTCGCATGCGATCACATGGTTGAAAATGAACTTTTCAAATCTGATCGGACCTGAATCATATGGGAGTCTACTGAATTTATAGATCTTGAATAAAAAAATTAATTATATAAAACTCACCCTTATAATTACTAAAAAAAATCTGAAAATAATTTTAATCACAAATCTTGAGGTCAAACACCAATTGCAAAAATAGTCAAATGCTGCTAGATATGCTGAAACCCTTCCGCTAAAATGGGGCGTCAATTGTGCATCGAATTACAGAACTTTAATCAATGATAATTTTTTTTTGCTATCTAATAAGATGACCCCGCCTGTTTGAAAAGGGGCTGTCGTTTTCATCTCATCTAAAAGGAATAGTCACTTGAGATGCTTATGGATTGTACGTAATTTGGTGTCAAATTATAAAGCTGATATCAATTAAACTTTTAGTTTAAAAAAGTTTTCTCCAAAATGCGATAATTGATGCACGTCAATAAGACGGGCGCGCGAGACTTCATAGATTAAGTAATAATTCTAAAGGCAAAAAATCACTTGACTCGATATCTTAGGCGTTCTTTACATTCGCATATGTTTAAATAATGAATATGAAATAACACATGTCCTAAATAGATGAGATCTAATCGGAAGTACAAATAAATTCGCAGGTCAAGGAATTAATTACATTTATGATACACTTACCTTATGTATAGGAATTTTAAATATTTTGCTTAATCTTCTTATATTGCTTTCTAGGCATCCTCCCGCTTCACTTTTCACTTCTAGTTTTTGGTGAAAGAATTCCTTTTGCTTTCTAGTAAGCTATCAGCAATACGTAACTGAACGAAGCAATAACAG
>BGPR01052946.1:0-10506 GCA_013235015.1 Araneus ventricosus | reverse complement strand
TAGAAATTTTTACTATTATCAGTAAATCCCGTATTATTAAACGAAACCAACTATTAGAAAGTTTTACTATTACCACATCAATTTCAATTTAACAATCCAGTTTCATAAATCAACAGCGAAGAATGTCTTCTAATACAAGGAAATCATTTTTCATTACACATTAAATAAATAACAGACTTGTAAGGAATATTAAGTACTTCTATATCAAGAAAATCCAATTCTCCACCCTTTTATATGACTCATTTAATGATGTCACTCTAGCGTTTTGTGGCCACATAAATTCATCGATATGGTAAACCTACTGAATCATCCCATATCGATAAATTTTAGAAGATGCTGGATGTGAATTGATGACCTCAATAAAAGGCCGACAATTATGTTATCTCAGTAATGGGTTCTTCCTTAGACTATTACGAGTGTATTTCAATTCATTAATTTTGAAAATTTGTCTAGTATGAATGTTTTCTAGGAAATGATTGTGAGAGTTTTGACAAACTTCCGTACAGGATTTCATTAGATTAACATCCGGTTTTTGAACCTGCGTGTGGGTCATCAGGTACAGGCCTTGCCTTTTTTTAGACATATACCGATGACGAAAGGAACTACGGAATATGATTTTCTATATTTTTGAAAAAAGTTAATTTTTATAATATATCTAAAAATTTTCAATTTTTTTCAGATAACTGCCTACGTCTGTCTATTACGTCACTTAGCACTGAAAGGGCCGAAGTGATAGGCAGTAATGTAGGTCATTTCACATGTGAGCCTGACTATTAACTAACAATATGGGGAACTGCCATACTTTCCTGTATATGAGAGGCTTTTTAGAGTGAGATGATTAGATATTTGCATACACTGGATTAGCTACAACTGGGACATTAAAACTACAGAAAACGTTAGAAATTGCTGAAACGCTAAAATCTACACGGCTGTCAGATTTTAGCGTTTCTTATTTGATTCAGACCAAGAACAAAAATCAAATATATTTCATTTAAATTAAATCACATTTATTATTTTCGTCACAACATGAAAAAGCAAATTTTATACTTTACATTATGTATATGTGTTTTATCTTTTTTATAGATGGACAACATGGGAAAATAAAGTCAGTGCTAGATTCTGTAACTGACTTCATTCATGTTTTCTGCATGGTGTGAAAAATCAGAAACATATGAATATTTGAACTGCCAACCTGACAGCAACATAACAAATACTGTTAAACCGTACAATCGGTTTTCTAAATGGTATCGATTAAGAGTATCGCCAACTTAGACTATGGCATTTTATCACCAATCTAACTCTAATTATCAGTGGCAATTGTTAACTGACTAATACACTACTAATTAAAAAATTATAAAAGGTGAAAAAATAGCAGAATTCGAATAGATTTATTATAAGAGTTACATACCAATGAAGGTTTTTGCTTCAGAAGTTAGTGATTAGAAAATCTTACTTTATTTTAAATAATCTCCCAGAACGATTTCTATTCAAAAAGGTAATTAAAATTTATTCTCGCCGAAATTCTTGAGGTTACCGAAAATCCAATGCAACCCAAGTCCAAAAAGTCTTTTTTTCCCCCCGCATATTCTATAAAAAAAGACTCCAATGCGGAGTTCCTCGTTTTACTGTTTGTTTACATGCACATGCAGTAGAAGAAATAAATAAAACAGTTACAATTGTACCGATTGACAAGAAAGGGTTTACCAAGAGTTTGACAAGAAAATTTCCTAAATCTGGATCTGAAACAGTCTTTGAGTTCTTATTCTAAGAAATTCGTAAAATTATGTGGTTATATATAAATATATTACCACCTATTTTTAGCCCTTTGTGTGTGTTCGAGGTGTTCCAAATCAATGCCTGACCAAACCAAAGTCCAACCACAAACCAAACAGACAAAAACTAGCATTTGTTCAAGTTTGCTCTGACCAGAATAGATATTGCATGATATATAACCAGAGCTATGTAAGATATTTCTGTCACCAAGACATTTAAAAAAGAAGAAGCATTTTTCCTGACATCCTACAAGCAAAAAATAACCACAAATTACACCTCACTTTCTCCAAAACCCACCAAACAGCCATTCTTGAGACCAAAACCTCTTCCAAACAGACGCAGACAGTGCGGCTGTTAATGTTCACACCAGCCAATTACCTTCTTCAATACAAACAAAAACTATCTCACTCTTACAAGTCCTTTTAACCTCTCCATTGAAAGAGCAACAGGTTCTTCCAGCGAAAGTGGCATCTGCTCAATTGAAAGCTTCAATTAAAGATCATTACCGTAGATTCAGCGGGACCACTTATTATCCAATACAGTGACCTCTGGGAACTGTCGAACTTGGTTCAAATGAGGCTGCATTTACGGCCATTTTATTAGCTTTACGTCCGACTGCCAGTGGTGTTCGGTGCCTTTGAAGCCCAGTAAAGGGTCGACCCCGGGAGTTAATTCTGTTTAACCACCTACTTAGAGGAAATTTTAAGTTCTGCTGTGAGAGGAATGCTAATCGGTTGGTGTAGAGACAACTCTTGGGTCTAAGTGGGTAGAACGTAAAAATTCAAGAAATAAAGGTGTTCGTAATTTTCTCAGTGTGTCTAGGAAAGTTTGTGGAAGACCGATACTGCTTTTTACTGAGAAATATAATATTATTTAAACAACCGGCCTGTTTTAAATCAGAATGTCACTTTATTCTGTGAAAAATGAATTTTACAGGCAGTTTAATGTCACGCTTTGTTAAGTTCTCAAAACCAGCAGCAGTGTTTCCCCTCGTCTTTATCGAAAAATCCTACAATACATTGTTTGGTGATCAAATGCCTATGTATCCAAACTGTAATAGTGGCATGACAGTTCCCCATATCTTGACTAAATGTCCTGTTTTCAGTATTCATCACTTACAGCACTTCCGAACAACAGCAGCGAATCTTCCAATACTGTTTAGTAGACAACCACATGCTCATTATTTTACTTTTTAGAAATCTATTGATATTTTTCCCACTTGTTTAACCTCTAGTTTTTTTTTTTTTACCATGGGTTCTTTGACTCAACTGTCAATTTGTCAGTGATTACCTGACTCATTTTAATTGAATTTTCACTTGAACGAACAGGAATTTTATTCTAAATTTACCTTACGAAAAATAAACACCTGTTTGGCCCAGCATAGCCTACAAACAGAAACCAAACCCACAATACAGAGTATAATCGTATAGTGAAGAGTCGAGTGTTCATTTTGAGCCTCTTCCGTACACTGATTGGAAGCAATATTTGTCACAGATTTACAGTTTTGGTTTAAAGTTCATGGATTAAAATTCATGCGAGTTGCGTTTTTGAGCAATCGTATTCACATACACGCGAACATATCGACCGATAGACAGACAGTCAACCCGTTGACGGTTTAGTTAGGTTAATGCCCCGCTTTGAAGCTACACGTGGGCTAAATTAGAACTGACCTTGTAATTTTGAGCCGTGGTCAGATGAAGAGGACGACACATGGGCCTGCAACCTCTTCTCGAAACTCCGATGCCACAGTAGTGGAAATACGTTTGGCCCACGATGGATTTAAGGTTCAGCAGGTCCGTATATACGGCGGAATTTTCGTGGAATCGATTCTCGAACCTACGACCCTTTGGCCCCGAAACCAAGGCTATATTGAGGCCACCACAGCCCACCAGTTCATTGATTTCCTTCAAAATTTTATAAAAATACAATAGGACGGACTTCGTAATTTTGAGCCACTGTCAGATGAAAAGGACGACATTTGGACCTGCAATCGCTTCTCGCAACTTCTACACCACAGTAGAGGAAAGACATTGGCCCTCGATGGATTTAAGGTTCAGAAGATCCGTATATACGGCGGAATTTTCATTTAATCGATTCTCGAACCTACGATCCTTTGACCCGAAACCAAGATTGCATAAAGCCACCATGATTTCCTTCAAAATTTTACAGAAATACAAATTTTCGTGTAAAGACTGCATACTAAATTGCATCCGTCTCTCACTTTCCGTTTCTGAGTTATCGTGTTCACAAACAGGCAGACATAATTGTAAAAATGGCTTTTTAGGGTTCAAAGAGTTCTAAAACATGGAGATTCATCAACATCTGGAGGTCGAAGCTTTTGACGATTACAATACAGGGTGGTCATAAGTTATTGGACCCATTTCAAAAATTGATAAGAAAAACCCTATAATGTAGCAACTTCGTATTTTGTTTAAATGAGAGAGTACCTCAAAAAGTTTTTTCAGATAGTTAATGCCTTTACGGCGCACTAAATCTGCTGCAGCGGAAGATTTCCAACGCAAGTATCAAAATGGCTACTGTGCAGCAGAAGGCACATCTGTCACGTCTCTGGTTCCACGAAAGCAAATCAATTTTAAAAGTTCAAAGATGTTTTCGCTTAGAATATCGATATTGTCAGTCTCCAAGTAAGAACTACATCAAGCGTTGGCAGGAGCAATTTAAGGGAACAGGAAATGTGCATCATAGGAAAGGTGCTGGACGACCATCGGTCTCAGATGAAGCTATTGCACGAGTGAGGGAGACTTTCACTCCTTAATTGCTCATACCAACGCACTGTTAAACTGTTACAATTGATTTGCTTTCGTGGAACTAAAGACGAGCCATCTGCTGCACTCCAGCCATTTTGACACTTGCGCTGGATATCTCCCGCTGCAGAAGATTTAGTGCGCCGTAACGACACGTTACCTATCTGAAAAAAACTTTTTGAGCTATTCTTTCATTAAAAAAATGAAGTTCCTATGTTATAGGTTTTTTTAATTATTTTTTTAAATGGGTCCAATAATTTATGACCACCCCATACTTTTTCTTTGTGTACGGCGTATGAGAGAAAGTGAATTAGTAGGAATGGATTCACCACTGTGTTATAAATTTTACAATGGAAGCATTATTAAATGTTAAACATTATATGAGTGGATAATTGCCGGAAGAAATTTAGGATTTCGTATTTGAAGTCGGGTTTTTCATCCAGTCATTATTTTTTTAACAAAGCTTAGCAATCACTTCACATAATTGACAATATGACTTTGCATTGATCACAAGCCGAATACTGTGGATCCCATCTGAATTGCAATTTGCCCATTAAACATTATTAAAGATTAGAATATTTGGTGAATTTTTCGTACTTTTGGAAAAAAAATAAAACAAAATGCTAGGAGAGAGAAACCAATAAAATTCATGACGAGGGTTTTAACAAAAACGAAAGAATTATTTATAACTTCTCACAAATGAGAGGAAAAGTTTCTCGCTTATAAGACACATAGCACCACTGGAAAAGTGTTGAGTTTGTAATCAGAAGAACTAGTAAAGAATAATATAGTAATTATATGTTAAAAATAAAAAAATGAATAAATTACTTAGTTAACATGTAAAGATAAAAAATTTAGAATTTTGTTTTGTTTAATTTTATAGCGTTATTACTATGTATTCAACTTTTTCCTTCAATTAAAGGCGCATTTATTTAAAAATGCGTTCTCTAATTTTAAACTAAATAAAAAGGAAATAATACTGTTTCGATTTGTTAAATATATTGCAAATCTGAGATTTTCAAAGGGAAATGTTTCGAACTGCACAATCTCAGTTTATACCACATTTTTAGGGAAATCGACGACCAGGAGAATAGTTTAAATTTAAAAATTTGTTAAAAGAATAACCTGTGATGTTCAGTGCAAACAAGTGACAATAGTCGCACTATAGTATAATGAGATGGAATAAAACATGCTATATATGTGAGCAAAGTGAAAATATATTACGATCCCTTTCCTTTCTGCCTCCGGGGGAATTCTGGGAAATCAAGAAGAGTTCACTAGAAACGAAAGCCGATTTCTTGCTTCAGTGAGCAAAGTCATTCACCAGCTGAGAAGTTTGAGAAATGAAAGTACTTAATGTAAATAATCAGAATAGGGGTTATAAAAAAGGAAATTTCGAACAAAAGAGTTCTTAAGAATATTCGTTTACCCACTCATAAAGAAAAAATGTATTCGTCACCGAATTGGTTAGCATTTTTCTCTAACAAAAATTCGAAGAACTCTTAGAAGAATTTACAACATTCGAATTTGGAATACATGAACCATGTAAAAAAATAAAATCTTCTTACTTGTTAGTATTAAATGCGTTTTTTGATGTTTCCTTTCACAAGAATTGTTATGTAAACGCTTTTAGAGCCATCTCAAAGTTTCGTAACATAATACGAGAAAATTCAGATATTTTTAGGGCTTTTTTTATTATTATTACAATAGGTTGGAATTATTATTACTATAGGAATAGGTTGTATTGCTTCTTTATAAAAATATCACAAAGTTCTTTAATTATTACATGAAGAAAAATTGTAAAGGCATAAATTTTGAGGTAAAGACTTATTCAAAAATTGAAGGAGTTCTGTCCTCAAACATTCATGTATACGTCCAGACAAGTATGTCACTAATAATGCTTAATCAAAAATAATAGCAAAAGTAATTCACCCCGCACATTGTTTTTTTATTCAGCTTAAAATACCTTAAAAGCATCTAAAATAGCCATTTCCACGAACGATTTCTCACTTTTTTATGTTTCGTAATTCTGTAATATCTTTATTTTGGTAATTCTGAGCAAGCTATGATTCGAAGGACAGAATATTTGCGCAATTTTAAAATTAAAAAGGAATGATGCCAGTTTGTTCAGCCGTTTTTTTTCCCCAATTTTCACAATCGCGCAATTTTTATTTTTTATAGCCAAGATAACGGACACAAAATGTATTCATATTTTCAATGGCTGAAGTGGTAACGTGCGTGTAAATAAATGCAATTAAAAATGTATATATTATTTTCCTTTGGAGTGTAGGTAATACGTAGGTAAATAATGCAATAATAACAAAGTGTAATTTTTTTATACAACAATAATTAGTACTGAAGGGCATGATTAATATTTTTAAAGTTATATAATTTAAAAACTCGATGGTAATTTTGTAATCACCCAGTATACCTAGAAAAACACAACTTAAGAATAAAAGTAATTTGATCGAGTTCGCATTGTCTATATTTCATTAAATGTATAATTACATGAAAATTATGAGCAACGTGAAATTTTTATTATTTTGGTATAAATGACAGAAATACAGTAAATAACAATTTATATATCTTTCAAGGCGTTTACGTAAAACTGCATATAAATGAAAAGATAGATATAATAGAAATTTTAATAAAAAACTTTGATTGTTACAAATTTAATGCTAGTAATGCTAATTAAACGCAATAATTTTAAAGTTTTTAAGGTACTACCAGTAAATTACTAAATAATATTAAAAATAATTAAATTTAAAAATTCATCATAAAAGTGAGAAAAATCCTGCCTTTATTACATATCTAGAGTACTAATTATGCATTTCTTATTTTATATGATTTATGTGCATGCAGGTAGTCGCTTAATAAAAAATCTGAAAGTATTATGAACGGAGAACCGAAATTTGCAGATTTTAAAAATGGGGAAAGCGACGTATAATCGAAGCTTTGCGTCATATATACGAAGTACTTTATAATGGTTACAATTGAATCGGGAATGTTATGAAAGGACATGAATGTAAACGACGTATAAATGAGACACGTAATAACGGTTCTTTACTGTGTATCATACCTGGCAAAAGTGCATTCAAAGTAGGAAATAAAATTTTAATAGTGGAAACGAAAGCCTAGTATATGATAAAATGTTAACCATTCGAATTTGTTTCAAAACTTTCTTTAAAAAAATATTGTTTGAGTCAACCATGAATACATTATTTCATCTCGTTTTCGATCCTGTGCAGGTTTTATAAGGAATTTAACTTCATTTTTTTTATTAAAGTTTTGATATTTTTTAATATAAGCGGTATTTGAAAATTAAATGCTAACGGATAATAAGTAATTTTCACAACTATAACCAAAGTAATGAGAATACATAATTAAAATTTAAGTTTTTAACTTGGATTGCTTTTGTTTTCCGTTAAGATTGAATAATATTCTTTGCGAGTCTAATATAAATACTATCGCCTAATATAAATATTAATGCAATTAAAATAAATAATTGAAAGAATTAAGAGAAGTTCATAAACTATTTTAAAACGATTGCTTAAATACAGCACAAACATTGTATATCTAGAAGAATACACCGAAAAGAAAAAAAATAACTCTAAACTCATAAATAAAACACGAGAAGAAATGATATTGAAAATGCTAAGCAATCCATCCTTAAAATCATTTAAAGAATATTAATTATTCAAAAAGTTTTTAAAATACCAATTCATATATTATACAAGCATGAAAAGGTTATCATATTCATAAATTAATCTATAATAATGCAATTTACTTCTCACAAAGACATATTTTGGCGAAAAAATATTTACATAAAAAGTGCTATATAAACTTACTCAAAAGATCTTTTATCCAAGCACAAATCTTCCTTTTTTCAGCTTCAAGAAGCCTATCTCTACGATGAACGTATTGCAAGACTTGTTCATGATATTCTTCAAACGAATCGTATCGTTCGTCATGTTCGTTGTAATGTTTCATCTTAAGTCGGGTAACTTGCTATCTCGTATCAAGAAAATGTTAGTTGATAAACTTTCGATGGATAATTATTAAAATCGGTTCCAAATGGAATACTAAGTTTCCAGAAACATATTGCGATGGGTTTTAAGTTTGTTCAGATGGTGTCAGAAAGTTGTATCATATGCTGTAAGACTATATCAAAGATCCAGGAAGGATAATTACCGAGCAAAGGAAAAGTTTAAAAAAACTTTCATCGATTCCTGCTTTCGAATGTATCCGTGAAATTTAAGTTCTATCGAATCACTGAAGTTGGAAAGCAGTAATTTTTTTCAAAGAAATAGATGTTGGAAAAGAAATAAAAACTGCCAATTCAAAATTTAAGCAAAAGTAAGTTTTAATTTAAACAAAAAAAGTCTAACCAGTGATTTGAAATGTCCTTTTTGCTAAATTTTGCAGTACTTAATGAAATAAAATATAGTTTCGCAAGAAAGAAAGAATATAAAAAAATAAAAAAATCGGCATTCGATATTGCTTTCCCTTATAGGATGTCACCATATACGAGGTAAAGGCCCAAGAACACAAAGGAAATTTCCTATGGGCTGTCTTTACGAATATTCGCTAAAATTGTGATCTATAGTAAGAAAATGATAAGATGCTTCAGCCAACTTATTCTTCAAATACGAGAAGTTGAAAATTTAATGAAACAAAAAAGGGGGAAATTGGAAGAAATTTTAATTTAGGGACAAATTACCAGAACTATTGCAAAAATTAATAAAGCTTACGCACGTCACCAGAAATACAGTTAATCCACGCCAACCAAATCCAACTCACTAGATTCCAACCAGAAGCTACTGCAACTGCTCAAAAATAACAGACTGTCTCCGATACACCTAACAGTAAGCCACATTCACCACTCAGCAATTGAACAAACCCAAATGTCTATTTTGCCAAGAAATGTGGTACAACGATCTCTTTCTGGAGGCACTAGATCCAGGCAGAACCTCGTCAAACGAATCTTTCAATATTGACAGCGCGATCGCGAATCTCCCTAATGTCCTCTAGGTCTAAACATCCAACCTAAACTATCGTGCGTGAGCTGAAGACTAATGGCCAAGGCAGCATCGTCTCAGCACCAAGTCTGCTGGTGTCATCCCTCATGACCGTGAAATAGAGGAAAATTGAATAAAAATAAATCGCATCCTTAAGGCGTGAGGGGGTGCCTTATAAACAAGGAAGAAGAGGCACCATAAGGTGCAGCCAGAGATATGCAAATTGCGAAGAGCCTGTTTGCACACACACCTACTGGCGTGAAGCTTGGAACCACGTGTGCGAAAAGTGGAGGTGTGTGTTGCGATATCTGCAGCGTTAGATTTTATTTATTATTTTACGATTTTGAGTTTGAGGAAACATAAAAACCATGGGAGAAGGGATTTTGGTGGAATGCTGTCTCAATTAAAGTGTCAGAATTGCGACAGAGTGATGGGGAAATTGTTTCAAAGAGACGGTTTAATCTTCGTGGGTGTTCTAGTTATTTTTGAATACGCAAATTTTTCTCAGGAAAATACTTTGTATTGAAATAATTTAAACAATACTTTATATTTAATGTTGAGTTCTGTTACAGGCGGAGATAATGATTTGGAAACAGAAACAAGTTTTCAAATCATTATCTCTGGCTTCTCGTTGGAACTTAAACAACGAGAAGCTATTACATTATACAGAATTGCTACGACTACTCTTCAAATTATGCTTTAAAAATTTATTATGGAGTTTTTATGCCATTGTCGACTAGTTTTTGAAATTTTTATTCTTATGGTTATTCGAAACGGAAATGGTACATTGTAACATATTTCATGACAAACTATTTTTTCACCTACTGAACTACAAGAAAATCTTAAAATCAATTAAGTGAAATTGCGTGCTAATATTGTGTATACTCAACATGATTGGAACTTAATTCTTAGTTTTTTCCCTTTTTATTAGTTGAATTTTTTGAAATTTT
>BGPR01052945.1:0-10507 GCA_013235015.1 Araneus ventricosus | reverse complement strand
TTGCAAAATCTAAAATGATACTGAAATCAGAGAAAGCAATGAGATTTAATAATCTTATTTTATGAAAAAGGTATTGAGCAATATATAATGAAAAAAATACTAACTATGATTGTACAACAAAGACTTTCTTCTTGGTTTCAAATCTTTGCCCTTGCATATGAAACATTGAACTTTTGCTAGAGTGACGCTTACAAGTACACTATATATTGATTTTAAGGATCGTTTTCTTCCAAACAAAAACCACAAGCTTTTCTTCTCAATTCTGGTCAGTGTTCACTTGCTTTTTCAGGTTGCGATATATAATTTAAACTTAAAAGACATGGTAAGGCATATATGGTGAAGATTAGATTTTGTGAGGTGTTTTTTTCATAAGACTGAACGTTAAGTTTTTCCACGAAAATTTCTTCGGCTTGGTGGATTATTGGCAGGCTTGTTACATATTTAGTATCTTTGATTATGTAAAATTAAATATTAAATCGCCCTAATCCGCACTGGTTTTATAATTATCAAATTGAAACGTTAAAGCGTGAAAAAATTATCAAATTACACGAGCGGACGCGCGTCATAAACTTCACGACAGAAGTATTAGACAGTATGAAATCACCTTGAAACTCGGATAAATCCATTTAAACTTGAAGAGGGGGTCGCATGAAGGAATAGCAATGACTTTCAGACAGTTTCGACTCCGAATAAGAAAACAGGATATAAAAAAATCCCGTTTGTAGTAAAATTTGCGCAGACGCACCCGCTCGAAGGTTAAAGCGGCACTTTAGAATATAAAAGGTTCAAGGAAAACAAGATAAAAATCGGAAACAGTTTTAAAGAAATCAAATCAATTAAAAACTTCAGTACGCACTACCAATTCGGACTCTCCAGAAGAAATGCTTCGTCGAATTTACTAAAATAATCTAGAGCAGATTTTTGGTAATTTGACTTTAATTTGAGAATTCTATTAACACCCCTTTTCGTAGCAAGCGAATAAAGAAATTTTTGCCAATTAAAAATTAATTACGAACTGTTCGAGTTGTGCTATGTCATGAACATTTAAATGGGCCTTCAGTAATTTTGAGCAAGAAGTACTGAATTCTGTCGATGTCATTGACGAGCTTGCGCGGTCCAAGTCATAGTGAAAAAGAAATCAATGTACTACAGAGCCCAATTTTGTTTTATAAAACTTCTGTTGTATACCGTGTTATTTTTGTATCATTTTATTACAACATTCGCTACCACAACTCGCTTCCGAGTTCGAACCATGCATCTAAATAGATGACCCTTCTCTGTTCCGTTTTAAAGACAGTAAAAAAGAGGTCATCTAATTATATAACTGGTGTTATTCGTGTTGATTCATAAGGTGATCAAGTGTCAAGACAAACATAGGCTTTTATAAAACTGTTCTCATAAAAAGAAAAAATACTTCATTAATAGTTTTTAAATATCCTTTTAGATGCATTCTGTCAACAGATTTAATTTTCATGCATTTTTTCACCATAATTGTTTCTAAAAACTTCTTAGCTCATTCATGGTATCGTAGTGAAGGCCTTGGTGCTACTATACATTTTAAGGAGGATAGGAAAAACCAAACAGCTTTTGCTCGCTTAACTTCCGGTCACCACCTCAGATTCTGTCGTGGTGACAAGAGGTTCAGTATCTGAACGAAGTGCAACATGACTGAGGCCACTCCGCAACATCTACTGGAATGTTTCGCCTTGGTGTATTATGACCTGCTTAAGCGACCGGATTTCGTGTTGGAGGTGATGAAGTCGAACGACGTCATGGATCTGATCCGATTCAGATCAGAAGGATTACAAAGAAGAGAAATTTGCTTCAGATCCGAGAATTCCCCTATCCTGCCTGAACTCCCAAAGGTTACAAACAATTATAGAGAAAGTTTTATAGCCACTAAATCAACACGTTTGTGCTTTTTGGCTCAAAATCTTGTTTTGTTTACACTGCGCAACACTTACGGAACTAAGACATTTATAATACATCTAAAAAAAATGTCTAAAATTGCACAGGATATCAAAGTTTCTTAAAAGTAGATTCACTTCGAAAAGAAAAAAAAAATGGTGCCAATATAGATTTCTAAAGACGCTATATACCCGAAAGTCACCAAAATAAATAAAAGATGAGAATTCAGATTTCGATTAACTTTGATGCTGAAGTACCAAAACTAATTCGAATTATTAGAATAGTTCAACAATTAAAACAATTTTTGACAATGTTATGGGCGAACCAAAAAAAGAATATTTTTATTCTAATTTCCTTTTAATTAATAAAACTGGTTAGTATAGATGTTATGGAATTTTGAAATTAATTTTTGCTCATTCAAAGTCAGACGTTGCGATCGATACAGAATTAAAATTTAATTGTAGATGAACTGATAATAGAACTCGGAAATAATTAAAATAGCGTATTGTCATCCAGAATACGCTAGTATAATAAACTATCTTCCGAGGAATTGATAACGAAATGGATAAAATTCCATCTTCAGAAGCATGAAACAAGGCGTGATACACGAAGCGAGTGAAAAGGAATTTTGCTTTTGCGACTTCCCATGACACAGAGGAAACTCCTTTTTAATTGTGCACGTCAACACCACAACCCTAAAACAAAACGAGGTGGAGGAATGAAAACTGCCATATTGTCACCAGTAAAAGAATCTTATCCAGTACTCAAACTACTATTTAATATTGAATTCCTTAAGGTGTCGATACATCTTACTGATATTGAAAGAAAATGTAAAATTTAAAAAGAAATACCTGCAAATCTTCCAACTCGCTGATCCTTTGCTCTAATTCTACGACCCTTTGCTGCAAAGAACTTTTTTCCTGTTAAAGAAGAGAAGGAAAATATTGTTAGTTATATTTTATAAAATAAACTAAGTAATAAAAAAATAACACCCCTTTCGTCAAGCTGGAAAACAAAGGTAGATTGCTTTACGTTAATGTTATTGAACAATACAAACATAGCCAATGACTTTATCGTTTCCATATATTGCAATATTTACGTCGCGATTCTGTTTTCATGACATTTAATCTTTTACCATATAAAAAGGTTTTATAATTCTACTTAGAAGGTTATGCTAGATTTATTGGTGAGAAAATTTCTCAAATTTTTTATGTCCCAACACAATCACTCAACAGGTAGGAATCAAAGAAATAAACATCTCAGTGTAAATATCCCCATTAAAACAATTTTTAAATTAATGAGCTACTTTTCAATATCAATAAGGAAACAGGAAACTCTTTAGATATATTTTTGGCCATTTCATATTAAATTTATTAAACAAATCTTGGTGCCGCCATATTTAATTAAATATCAAATTAAAGTAATCTCAAATTAATTATCAAATTGACTATTAAATTATATATTTAATTAATTGTGACGAAGTTTTCAGTAAAACCTTTTTTATGGCTCATAGCATTTGTCAGCAATAGTTTTATTTATATCAAGATGAATCCAAAGTCTTTGTGGCTATGTATATTTGCGCCACATCTCCACTGGACTGATTTTAACCAAACCTTTCACAGTTTCTATTTAAGACAAGAGAAAGGTCACTCAACTTTCCATAGCCCAAAATTTAATGAAACTTCGGTTAATTAAAAATTAAACAATGCGTTTTTCCGCGATATCTTTGGAAAATTTTATCTCACGAAACTATTTTTTTTACACCATACGAAATTTCAAAAAAAAAAAAAAAATTAGCTTTCAGTGACAAAAATTTCATTTCCATACAATTTGTTGCTCTCATTTGAATATTTTTTTCCAAAATTAATTTTAAATAGAATTCTTAATATTCTTTATTGTTGAAAAACAAGAATACATTGACAGAATTCTAGACGAATGCTAAAAGAAAATTTTAAAAGTAGACGATTAACAATTTATCAGGACTAACTATCAATTTGATTTATTTTCACGCCTTAAATTAATTAACTATTAATTAATAACTAATTTGTTTCAAAATATTCATTGACATTTCCTTTAATTTAGAAATTGTAAAATTTGAAGTAACTATATAACAAATAATTTAGTGGAAATTAGCTATCGGCTGTTTTTAAAAACTGTCTGGTTCAATTGATGAGATGGGGGGGGGGAGATTTCAATTTCCCATAATTCCTTTAAAATTGAAAAGAGAAAAATTCAAATTAGGCAAATTATCAAGTTATCATAAAGAACAATCTTTACAATTAAACTTTTTCGATAGCTACAATTGCTTCCAAGTTAATTGCTGAAAAAAAAAAAGTGATTTTCCCTCCCTTTCCCTCCTCCCCATATCTTAATATACATTTAAACCTATGCATGTTACCCCTTGTTGGAAAGCTCACGTTATTTGCAGTCTCTTTCATTCTTTCAGTTCTATTCCTTATGAGAATAGAGGGCTTTTCCTTATACGTATGACGCTTTTGCCCATTCCTTCATTTATTTAGTACCCATGCCGGTCCGGCCTACCCGCAAGGGTGTAAAGCCCTGACCGAGCCGGCTGGGAAAGAAAGATCCACAAAACCATGCAAACAAAACGATCAATACAAACTATAAAGTTAAAATCCTTTCTCCGAAGTAAAAACCAACACCAAAAACCGAACAAAAACAAACTGATGGACAATCAGCCCCGAGTCAGCCGGTCGCAAACGCCATTACTGTTTTTTATGAGCCTGAATAAGTTTGGATTGGGCCTGGCAATTATATCTAAACTTTTAAACCAGCTTTTTCTGTGTTCATCAGACGGTTCTTTTAAGTAAAATTCAGTAGTAAGAGGACACCTGAACACATAGTGGTCGGCATCCGCGATAAGGCCACAGACACAAAGCGGCGAGTCCAGCTACGCTTTTGCCCATGTTATATTCTGAACACGATAACTAGAGTAATTTTGAGTAGGTTTTTACAAGCGAGAGATGTGGAGGGGTGAAAATCTCGACCGAGTTCGTACATGGGCTATCCAGCTCAAAGAGGGTGGAAATGGTGGGACTGAAAATTTCGTTTTCCCATAATTCCCTTACGATTGAAAATAGAAAATTCGAACTAGGCGAATTATTACGTCATTATAACAAAAACTTTTGTATTGAAACTTTTTCTAGTTACAATTCCTTATAAGTTATGAGCTAAAAAGCGATGTTGAATTCCCCCCCCCCGTAATTTATCTTTTCCCCAAAGTTCCGTTACGATTGAAAATAGAAAAAATTTCAATTATGAGAATTATCACAAACTACTTTTATATTGAAAGTTTTTAGACAGCAAGAAGTTATGATTTCCTATCAGTCGTATTCACTTCCACTTTTTATATGGTAAACAAGTTGATATACCTGGCTTTGCTCCGGATTAAAATGTTTTCACGTTTAGTAATTTTTACGTTATACAATATTTTTAATGTAAAAATTACTATTGTATAAATATTACAATACACAAATTCCTTTTCTGATCTGAAACGCTTTTAATTAAAATGAGAATATCAATTGAACCAGACGATTTTTAAAAACAGCCGTTTTCTCCATAAATTATTTGTTATACAAGTACTTCAAATTTCGTTAATTACTAAAATAAAAGTGAATTTAATGAAATTAACTAGTTAATTAATCATTAATTTAAAGCATGAAAATAAATCGGATCCGATTGGTTCCGATACAAATTGTTAGTAGTCATCTTTTAAAATTCTCTTTTAGCATTCATTCAGAATTCTTTTAATGTATTCTCGTAACAGTTCTTCGTATTAGTTTTGATGTACTTTGAAAACTTGAAAGTGACCTTTCTCTTGTCTTTAATAAAAATTGTGCAAAGTGTGGTTGAAAGCAGTCCAGTGGTTTGGGAGGAGATACGAAAAATAGTTAATTTAAATAAAAGTGTTTGTGGCTATTACAGTTTTAGTGTAGATTTTGTCACAATTACTTAAATAATGAATTTTAATTAAATCAATTTTGTCACAATTATTTAATTAAAATTATTTATTTTAATTAAAATCAAATAGTTAATTTGATAATTAGTTAATTTGACAAATGACTTTAAGTTGATATTTAGCTAAACATGGCAGCACCAAGATTTAATAAATTTAACACAAAATTGCCACAAAAGATATTTAAATAAGAGTTCCCTTTGATATTGAGAAGCATCTCATTTACTTTAGAATTGTTTTGGGGTTTTCTGCCCAAATATTCGCTTTTAACTGTCGATGGAGATTTAAATTTACTATTGAAAACGGCTGCATTCATATCCTATGCTTTAAACGCACGCATGAAATTTGCCACTCACAATGTTGGATAATTTTTATTTTTTGATATGTTAAGAATTTACTGACTATCATCTATGGAACCAGAGAGTTCTCTAAATGATTCCATTCTAATAGTGTTTAAATGTTTCATATCATGCGATTTTAGCATATGTCAAAGTAATGTTAGCGCAATTATATGGTAACCCAGATTAAATAAATTAATTTTTAAATCTAGAGTCTTTCTTCATTCGTGCTAAGAGTCAATTTCTTGTTATTGTTTCAGATAGGCTGGCTTAATGTTATTTAGGAGATATTTGCACTGCTGAGATGTTTTTCTTTACGACTCCTACCTGTTGAATGATTATGTGTTGATATAAAAAACAGTTGGAGTGGCCTCCCCGAAACTTTCTCGCATACGACCAGTAATGTGGGGTGGGTAAACATCCAGTGGTAGGTAAATATTATCGGGGTATTTACCAAAAACCTGGTTATTTTGAGGAAAAAAATAATGAATGGTGATTTACAATGAAACATGAATTTCCCAAAACTTAATATTCGCAAAAAAAATTGCGTATGTTGTAAATTTTTACGCGAGCTGAGGTACCACAACTTTATTTAACGTTTTTCAATACGAAATCTTATTACAGATATCACGCAAGATTTCACCATACCTTTCAGCTGGAGAATGTCAGAACGAAGTTAAGGTTCAGGGGGTTGCCACAATTTCCGAAGCGCGTGTGAGCGACTCGCTACAATTTAATTCGTAAACCGCCAAGGTCAAACGCCAACTATACTAACTTGAGTGAAATAAACTAAACGCTCGCCAACACACAGTCGTAATGTGCATTTTGAACACCTGTTTTTTTAACCAATCGACATGAAAATTGGGCACAGATCTATAATTAATGTTAGCATTCGTGATAGCAAGTTATATTTATCTAAGCCAAAGGGCTTATGAGATACAAGTATGCGATTCTACAGACCGACAGACAGTCAACCCTTTATACGGACCTACATTCACGACGATAAAACTGTACCAAATTTTATCCATCTAGCTATTCAAGTTTTTGAGTTATAGTGTTCACATGACTTCGGACAGACAGACTTCCCGTTGACGGATTTTGACCAAAATTTGATAGAAACCTACAAATTATGTTTAGAGACCACATACCAAATTTCAACCCCGTAGTTCTAATAGTTTTCGAATTATCGTGTTCACAGACAGACATAATTCCAAAATTGTGTTTTTCGGACTCGTGGAGGTCTAGAACGTGGAGATTCGTCAAAACCTCGAGTTCGAATTTTTTGAAGATACTTTCTCTTTGTGCCAGTTTTATTTGTCAGGACATTGGTCATTTTTACTTTTTCGTATACAACCTTTTGGAATTAAAAATGGAATGATAAAACCTTGATATAATAAAAATTAAATGTCATGAAAACAGACTCACAGCGTAAATATTGCAATGTATAGAAACAATAAAGTCATTGGCTATGTCTGTATTGATCAATATGTAATATTTCGTTACTTTTGTAACATTAACGTAAAGAAATCTACCTTTGCCTTCCATCTTGCCAAAAGGGATCTTTTGTTTAGAAATAACTGAAGCTGCTTCGAATTTTTCATCTCGGAATTCATTCGAGTTAAAAACCAGCGGAAGCGTTCTCCCCTAAACTTTCTCGTATACTTCCCCAAAAAGGTGCAGTTTCCCCTCCCCTCGCGTGGATAAAAAAAATCGAACCTAACCAGAATACAATGTCTATCAGAAGCTTTCATTGTAAATTATAGTGATTGAAAAATATCTAGGTAAAGAATCAAATTCAAAGAGATGCGTACCGATTTTCCACTTTTGCCGGCTCAAGGACAAAGTAACGTAATTCTCTATAGCTTTCGGGTGCACAGAGATTTTTCTCCAAAATTTGATAGAAACCTACAAATTATGTGTAAAGACCACATACCAAATTTCATCCCCGTAGCTCTAATAGTTTTCGAATTATCGTGTTCACAGACAGACACAATTCCAAAGTTGTGTTTTTTGGAATCAGGGAGGTCTAAAACGTGGAGATTCGTCAAAATCTAGAGTTCGTATTTTTCGACGATTACAATACTTTCTTTGTATACGAGAAAGTAATAAAAAGTGTTATTTCATCACTGTGGGCCACCAGACGCGTACCAGTAGATGGCGCTACCATCGCCAGTGACAGAGTTAAGGTTTTTTCAACCCACCATTTTTTAGAAGTCAATTTTGGCATAGTGCGGAAAAGTTGTGCAATAGATCTGTTAAAACCCTCCAAAAATTTCAATTTCGTTTAATATTTAGCCGCGCCCCTGTGACATTGAAAAACAAAAAAAAATCCTTTGTGAAAAAATATATGTTGAAACAAAAATTCCAAAAATTTTACTGGCATACAATGGAAGTTTTACATATTAGGTCAGTTAGAAACCACAAATAGTTCAGTTTCTCTGAATATTTAACTGCGCCCCTCCGACATCAAAAATTGGAGAAAAATGAAAAACATCGGATTTTCTAAAAAACTGTACTATGAATTTTTTTCTAAATTAGTATCGACATTAATTAAATCGTACTATAAATAATTCCATCTTTGGCGGCGAGAATACGCCTAACTGCTAATTCCCTACGTGTTTTCTAGAATCGCGTAGTATTGTTTAATAGGTGTTCGGGATGCGCAAAATATTCATTGTTTGAGAATACTTTGCTTAACATTGTCTGGAAGCTGCCTTGCAAGGGAAATTTTCCCAGGAATGTTGGGCACCATACGGGCAATTCGATTTTATTTTTTATCTCGAACTACATTGGAGCATAAGCCAGCATTACATACTTCACATACTAGGTTCTGATGGACTTGGAGTGCCAATGTATAACCATAACAAACGGTTTGCAGTGGTCAGCCATCTTGCGTGACCGAGTTTAGCTGGGCTATTGCCAGTCACGCTGGAAAAGCAACTGCCATCTTTTATGGCAAGACAGATACAATACAAATATTATTGGTCAGTATTTAGCTTTTTGATATCTTTCAGATCCAAAGGATAAAGAATACAGTCAATTTGATCAAATTTGACCACTGGAGTTTTTCCACAATCTTTTAGGAGCAATCCAATAGCTCCAGAATATGAATGTGGTCCCTTTGTGCAACCGTCCATTTCCGGAATAGGCGTATTCGCGCCGCCAGAGATAAGAAGACGAAGAACTCGGGTGGTTTGCGTTTTTTCAAGCTTCCTATACTCAATTTCGAAGCAGCCGATTATATCGATTTAATTGATTGGTCAAACTGTTGTAACAGAGCCACCTCTTACAATGCATATAAAGGACAAAGATTTGAGAAAAATGTGCAAAGAAGAACACTTTCCAGTATTAACTTTCGAGGAATTTTCATGTCACACGCAACCTGTTGAACGATGTGTTAAACTAATATCTGAAGCTGCAATGAATGTTTGTGGCGAGACTACTTCGTGCCAAACTTCAAGCAAGGAAAGAACTTCCAACATTTGACAACAAGGGACAATGTTATTCTAACAGCTAATATTCAGTATGTATGAGGTATTATACACATTTCAAATTTGTGTATTAATGTTCTAATCTGTATTCTGTCTGCATGCAATTCAAGAAACAATAAGCTGGTATTAATTTCGTAAAACAAATTGAATAAAATGTTAAACTACGTACTAACTATAGAATTTTTATTTATAGTACCATTTAATAAATGTTGATACTAATTTCGAAAAAAAATTCATAGTACAGTTTTTTAGAAAAAAAAATCTGATATTTTTTAATTTCTCTCCAATTTTTGATGTCAAAGGAACGCGGCTAAATATTAAACGAAATTGAGATTTTTTTGGAGGGTTTTAACAGATCTATTGCACACCTTTTCCGCACTATGCCAAAATGGATTTCTGAGAAAGGTTTTTTTCGGCCTACCCTAATCAGAGTACCAAGCTGCGCAGATCATACGACGGAACGCGGCATCGTTCAATGATGGTTGATCGAAGAGACGACGAATTTCAACAACAACGCGGGACAAAGGCTAAAACGATGAATCATGATGTGCCATTCAATATGATCTGATAATTAACTGTTCATAGCTCTTCATACGTAAAGATCAATTCTTAAATGTAACTGCATCCTGCATAATATAGCAATTTAGAAAGAAGAACCGTTTTATTCATTTATGAAGCTCGCAACACCCTAAGCCTAAATATCGCCTATTATGCGTTATGTAGCTTAAAGCATATATCACACGGACAGCTATCGTGCTCCGTTTTCGTGAGCATGAGCGCATTGCTACTCACCA
>BGPR01052944.1:0-10507 GCA_013235015.1 Araneus ventricosus | reverse complement strand
AGAGGCGTAATGGTTCATGTCAGGAAAAGAAACAGAATGAATTGAAAGCAAGCTGAAACAAAGAATTTTTGCTACTATCTTTTTCTGCTGAACAAAATGTTAAAACTGAAAATAATTTCTCATAAATAATATCGCCTAACTTTAATTATTTTCCTCGCTTAAAAACTTGAATGGGTTTCACTAATGATTGAAAGGTCATTCTAGCTTTCTTTCCTATTTCGATTGCTACAAGAAAACCAGTGGGCTTCGATCTGTTGGAAAATATTTTTTTTATTATATTTTAGAACATGCAGAACAAGTTTGTTCCCAGGAATCAGTTTCCTTAGATAAAAAAAAGAAGTTAATTTGCATAATATGACATACCTGGAATATGTAGCTGTAATCAATAGGAAGCTGCTGATCGACGACGACTTCTGATGCATGCCAGAATTGAGTGTTGTCTCCGACTTCTGTCCACTTCGATGTTTTTGTATCTCCATTCCTTAGTAGCACCTCCAGTGTTCCAACGTCAGTTCCATAAAGGTAGTACCAAAATTGCATGCACTTCTTGTCTGGCTTGTAGAGCCCGCTTTCAAGTCTCGCTATTTTACCTTTGGTGGTCACTTCTTTTGGATCAACATAAAAGTAATTTCCTTGCGAAGTCCCGTAGGTGTGGTCAACGTCCGGTCCGTTGGTGCGCGAGCCGTTTCCTCTCTTCCACTGGAAGTCGCTCTCTGGATCATGAGTGAAACCACAGTAGTCGTGCTCTACGTCACAGAAATCACGCGGTGGGCAGTCTCCTTCATTAAGTGAGAAATCGTCTAAGGAAATATCTCCATACCACGACCCATCTCCTTCCACCATTATTTTAAAGAAGTACTCTTTGATAATATAGACTTGTCCATATTTCCAGTCAGGACCTTGAGATTTTGATTTAAACCACATTGTTTCAGTCTTATCCTCATCGTGGAAATCTTGCACTTTCACGTACAGCGAGCCTGGGTCATTGCCATACATGTGATACCAAAATTTGAAACAGACTCCCGAGTTTGGATCGAAGCCGTCCTGACTTAAGAGCCTGGCTCTATCGAAATAATACTTTTTCGATTCGTCATTCATCGTTATATAATGTCCACTAGTTGATAAAGTCGTGTGATCAGTTCTCGGGCGAGTTAATTTTTTCTCTGAATGTCCTTCGACCACAAGCCATTTTGCTGAATTTCCAGGATTTGCATCATTTTCCCAAAGACACAAGTCTACTTCAAATGTGCAGTCAAATTTGTTAGGAGGATACTCAGTTGTAGTGGTGGGTGGCGAAACAGTTGTGGGTATTTCTCTACCACAGACTGATTTTATTAAAGACAGGTCGTCTATTGCTATACCCCGATGAGTGTCATTGTCTTGTGCAGTGCTCGTGAATGCCGTGAGACCTATTTGGAAGAAATCTCCAGCATCTGGAACTGTAATATTCGTCTCAATTTTAATCCAGTTGTCCGAAATGACATCGCTAGATTTAATTTCAGTTAGATCCACCCAGCCCTCTCCAACTATGGATTGCTCTACCAGTAAAGAGGAGTTGACTGCATTGAACATATTATACCAGAAAGATAAACAATAATCCGGGGAGATCTCTAAGTCTTCACTGGCAAGCATCGATCTGGAATCTGCTTTAAGTCCTGTCAAAAGAGCATACATGTAATGTCCCTGGGCAGTTGCTGTGCTGTGATCTACAGCCGGTCCTTTACCTTGGTTAACATCCAATCCGGTTCTTCTTATCCAGTCGACATCAGCAAACGCATCGGCATTGGTCCATCCGCAAGTATCTATTTCAAAAGTGCATGAGCCGGGATCTGAACAAGCTCCATGGGTTACGTGTATATCATCTAGGGCTATATATCCAATCGGTCCTTCACCTGTCTGTGCTTCGATAGCTATATAAAAGCTCGGAAGCGATTTCATTGTAACCCGACCCAATTTCCATCCTCCTGCATGATCACCGGATCTTTTCCATAAACTTTTCAAATTATCTAGCCTGCCCTCTTGCGTTGTTCTTTGGTATACAGCTAAAGTACCAATGTCATTTCCAAACATATTGTACCAGAACTTCACACACATGTCTCCATAATTATTGTACAGGGGACTTTCAAGTCTTGCTAGATCACCTCTCCTTTTGTATGGCATATATATGAAATAACCGAATTCTGAATTAGTCGTATGATCAACATTTGGTTTTTCGTCACTCCAGTTCCCACTGCCTTGAGTCCTGTTCCAGCCAGCTAATCCTTCAAAAGTAGCATTCCAGCCACACCAATTTTGTTCAAAATCACAATAAGCTGTGCGAGGACATGGCCCATCAATCATCTTGAAATCGTCTACAGCAATGGTATTTTGAGTTCCCCAAACCGCAAGTGCGGATACTCTTATGACATAATCTCTAGCAGATACAATCTCGAATTCCCCGAATCTCCATCGGTTACCTTGATCCCTTGCACGAGTCCATTGCCTGCTCCACGTCCAGTAATAAGTTGTATCAATTGCCAGGGTTCCAATATGTTGACCATACATGTGATACCAGAATGAAAAGCAGCTTCCTTCGGGATAATTCATTGGCAGAGTTGGACTTTGAATTTGTGCAGTTGAGTAATATCCTCCGACCAAATTTTCAGAATACAAATAGTACCCATGTCCTGTTGTATGATCGGAAGTGGGACCTGTGAAGTTTTTCTCTGTAGTGCCTTTAGTACGCTTCCATTTTGCCCAGTTCGTAGCAGTCTGTTTCCAGAAACAGAAACCATCGTGAAAATTATCATCATCGAAGTCACAATCAACTAAGAGCTCTTTTGGGTTGCAATTAATAAATGCAATTTCATCAATGGCTACGATTTTTTCGTCATTACTCCACCAATACCAATTCGGTTGGCTACTAAATCTGACCATAGATCCTTTGTAGCTTGCTTCAGGTACTTTTATCTCGACTAGCTGCCATCCCTTTTGGAATGTCTTTGGCATAGTCCAGATCTTTTGGTAATTTGAATAGTAGTAGGAGGCAGATTTGTGCTCAACATAAAAGCTTCCTGCATTACTGGGATTAACGTTTAACCAAAACGCCATGACGCAGTGAGATGAAGTTGCAGGAAGAGGAGGGCTAGCCAACAAAGAAGGGTCGCTATAAAATCCCCAGCTTTCTCCTACATAAGCAAACGATCCAGTAGTGGAGTTCAGATGATCCGTCTTAGGTCCAAATCCGTCATCTTCAGAAGCAACTTTCCTCTTCCATTCGTATTTTCCCGGACTTTCGTTTTGCCACCCACAAAGGTCTTCTTCAAACGAGCAAGGCCCACATTTCTTTTCATCTGACTTGTCAGAACAATCCATCGTGAAATCGCACACTTTTGACTTTGGTATGCACAGAGGTTGGCCCGATATGCATTTGAATTCATTATCTTTGCATGGAGACTTCGTCGGGAGAGGGGTTGGAAGAGGCGTGGGGAGATCCTCTGTGTATCGTTCGCAGCCTTTAGAAAGAGAAATGTCATCTATCGCGATAATGGAGTTTGTGATGTTCCCAGGATTGCCTTCGATGATGTAGTGGTAAGGCGTAGAGCTTCTGACGTTTACGACACCTCGATTCCACTTCTGACCCAAGGAACCGACTTCGCTAAATCTTTCTTTCCAGTTCCATCCGTCCTTTTCCGTTTCTGTGTAAACTTTTAAATTTGCGTCCTCTGCCCCATGCATGTAGTAGTAAAATCGGAGTGAACAATAAGTTTCACCGCTAACCTGGTAATTTGGACTGTGATAGTATGATGTGTAGTATTTATAGTCATTATAATACCGCTTCAAGACTAAATATTTTCCAACAGAATCTATTCCTTTAGTATGGTCTACGAGTGGTCCTGAATTTGTCCTGCTTCTTGAGGACGAGGCGTACTGCGTGTACCAATAGTTTCTGAAAGGAAAAGAGACAAAAGAAGAATTTAATAGAAATTTTTGAAAATTACTAAATTTTAGAATTTTTCAAGCATGTTTCAACCGATTCGTTGAATAAATGATGTATGCATAAAAATAATTTAGCCTTATAAAAACCACTAAAGACCTTCATTCCTTTACCCGAATTTTTACTTCTGTAAAAGAATAAAAACTACTATATGACACTACTTTTCGAAACCTGAATAACTTTTCGTAAGAAAAGTAAGTTCGCGCCGCTTTGCATGTTTAGTGCATTCTAAAATTTGCAAATGAAGAGAAATTTTTAATGATGAACATATTTTCGTAAGTTTCAAAACACTGAAGCTGTTTGAGCGGAGGATCACCTTTTAGAAAGTGAAAAAATTGAAATTGCATCAAACAAATGTGTTACCGAGAAAGAAATGGGAATTTACATTTCAATTTTGAAAAATCTCCTCAGTATCATTAAATTATGCTCGAACTAACAAATACAGTTTGTAATTAATATCATAAAATTTTATAGATAAAAATTTCAGATAATCGATACATTCTTTGAATATATAAAGTTAGTATCAAATTTTAGAGATAAATTAAACGGTTAGTGATACTCTTGTGATTTTTTTTGCTATTGTTAATTAAATACGACTTTTAGAATGGTACATTAGTTCAAGGAATATGTTTCTTAGATTTTGATGCAACGCCATTTTAATCTATATAATAACATTAACGAACAGTTAAATTGATTCTAAAAGATATACGAAATTATTTTCTTTGTTTAGATAAAACAAGACTTCTTTTTTTAATTTTTTTGAATAGTAAATTTAGTTATACTTTCACACATAACTCCATGTATTCAAATATGACTTGTTTAAATGAATTATTTATACGGACTTGCGTATTTTTTTCAAAAATATTCTAATAATAATTTTAAACAAAACAATAATAATTTACCCATTATCTTTCACGTGAAAAATTTGACAGTTTTAACGTTGGGCGTGGGGATAATAAATGTCAAGTTCGATTTTTAGAGCAAAATTTGAAAGATTATCCTTTCCGAAACCGTAAATGCTTCGCTTTCTTTACAAGGAAATAAAAAACTTCATGTACAAACCTTGCCTTCCCCTTGACCGTCCACTCGCAATCTCCGTTTACTTCAAATGTGCATGGCTTGGGATACGATGCACATAATTTTGCGTCTTCATCAGATCTATCTCCGCAGTCATCAGTCTGATCGCATATGAAGTATCGAGACACACAACGACCATTTCCGCACTCAAACTCTTTACTGCCACATTTGTCTTTTGGCAAAGGCATACTGCAGTTTTGGAATGTAATGTCGTCAATCGCCACGTAAGTTTGCTCGTAAGAACTCTGGTGCACGAATTCTATCGTGAACGGTTGCTCCGTTGTTCCCAAATAGGCAGACCCCAGTTGCCATCCCTCAGCCAACATTCCATTTCGTTCCCAAACTGTCGCTAGAGTACTGGTTCCAATTCGTTTTCTGACGCGGATCGCTGCTTGAGAACGGTTCATGTGATAAAAGTAAAAGTTCACTATACACGAAGCGTAAGACTTTTTGAATTTCTTTTCTGGGCTTTGCAGCGTCGACTCCTGCCAGCTGTAGTAGTTGCGCGCGTCCACTAGCATGAAGTGGCCCTTTGAAGTGTTGAACGTATGATCGTAACCTGGACCTTTGATCTTGCCATCCTCTTCTCCCTGAACCCTTGTCCATTTTTGGCTGTAAGAATAACTGTTTTCGCGCCAGCCACAATCGCCGTGCTCAAAGTCACACTCCCCGCAGTCATACTCGTCCTCTCCACTGGGACAGTCAAGTTCGAAGTCGCAAACCTTGCTGGCGTTCACGTGGGAGCCATCCCTGCAGTCGAAGGCATCGTCGGGTACTTCGTAGCATTGCTTGTTTGTTACCTCGATATCGTCCAGCGCTATGTCGCTTAGAGCTCCCTTGGTCACTCCGATGAAAAGGATCTGATACTCTTCTTGGATTTCAACTCCGTCGATGTTGATGTTGATTTGACGGTTGAACCACTTGTTTCCTTTGTCTCCTTCGATCTTCCAGGCTTTGTCATCTAGTGTCTTCACCTTTTCTTCGTCGTAGTAAGTCATGTTTATTTGCAAAGATCCCATTTCTTTTCCGCTCATGTGTGCCCAGAAGGAAAGACATCGTTCCGTTGAGAGGCTGAAATATTCAGATTGGAGTACTCCGATTAGGTTGTGTTTCCCGGCCGGATTTTCTGCTTGTAGATAAATATACGAACCTGAAATAGCACATGGGTGTGTAAGCATATTTATTATTAATGTCTGATAAAACATGATTTCAATTTATGTATTGTTATAACAGTGTATGATATGAGACGAATGGCAGCAGATAGATGTTATCTTGCTTTGAATTTGTTTTAAAATGAGTACGGCGGAAAGAAGTTCCGATGTAGGCACTAACGGGATATATTAGTCATTTTTAGCCCCTTCAGTCGCAATTCAGAAATAATGGAGTTAGAATTTTTTTTCCTTTGGCGTACTGTGTACTACTGCAAAAGTTAAAGCATAAATGAACTTTCAAGTCTGTAGATGAAAAAATAAAAAAGCTATCCCATGTCCGGTATCCGGACAGTACCGGATATTTCAACTAAAAAAAGACAAAAAATCACACAAATTTCACTTTAAAATAGTTGTCAAAGGTTAATAAAATATTGTAGTAGCCTTTTAAATGGTAAAAAAAGGATTAAATCAAGAAATTACTTGAAAAACAAAATTCACCACCGAGCTTCATTTTGGGAAGAACGATGATTTTCTCGATTTGTTTTTGGAAAAACTAACAAACTAAACTGATTTCATGCCCGAAACGAAAAATTCTTGCAACGATTATATTTCTAAGAAAATCAAGAATCAAATTTTAAAAAAACAGCATGCAGTTTCGTCAATTATTGAATTAATAGGAGCTGTTCAAAGTTGATGTCAAGTATACCGGACACCAGGTCTGAAGGGGTTAATGTTTTAATAAATGTTTGTTTAGTCTTTAAAAAAAGTCTTATGAATGTCTAAATGCTCAAGAAGCCAACAGGTGTATTCAGTTTAATTACTCAAATTTGGAACGGCTGATAATATCTATAAATAAAACATTATTGGAAAAACAAGCAACATATACGAAGTTTTGCTTAGAAATATGGATGTTAAAATTATTCAAAGTGATAATAAGATACAACAAATGTGGCTCCTTTCATTTTTTATACTGGAAAAGTTATTGAATAAATTACTTTCGTATATCACTTAAGAAAAATCGACTAAATGGCAGCAGATGAGTATAAAATTTTAAATGTGTGCATTTATTATCAGAAAAATACAAACGATGAAAATTAATGTTATGTATGGAAACCAGTATATGAATGAATATGTTATTTGTAGCAATACTTATTGGTTTAATTTTTGGTAACTAAACATGCTAATAAAATGCAACTAATTTATCAATAATCATCATGAAGTCTTCCAGTATAATAAAATATCGTATTTAACTTAATAGTGTGGCATTGAGTATCTTCACATCAGCAGCGGGAGGAGTTAATTTATTGTTTAGAAATCCATATTATTAAAAAATAAATAAATAAATGAAATAAATAATCGCACAGCTTTAGTCCGAATACTTTTAACGGTATTTGTAATTAAGGCTCACTTATTCATTAAAATTTTAAAATGAAATTAAGAAAAGTTTATTGCAGTGAATCGGGCGATCTTGAAACTTTGGAAGTAGCAATGTATGAGGAAAGTAGGAAGATTCCCATCTGGATCCATTATCTCATCCATGACAAAATGTTGGCTATGGACCAGTGAATGGAAAGCATTTGTTATGAAGGTCTTTTACAAAAAGAGTGATATTTACTTAAGCATGCACCGCGCATGTTGAGCTAATTTTCATTTAGCATCTACGAAGAGAACAGGAAGCTAAATAAAAAACGAGAGTACATCAGTAAATTTTTCAAGTCAGAAATCCCCAAAAGTTCCATTTTCAAATAATCCGAACATTCTCAGCATTCTAACTTTTCTAACTATTCATCACGAATTACAAATATTAGGTTTTCATTTTATACTTGCTTCAGGATGTTGTAAATAAATTTCTATCTCTAGTGACGTTTTCAAATTCAACCATTTGGCTGTCACACGCTGTAGATAAGAAATATGCTAAAAGATTTCCACAGTTTAGCATTTTACCTAATTCAGTTCCAAGAGTATGATCGACATCTGGCCCTGTGTTGTTCGTCGGTGTCGGTCCTGAGTTTCGTACCCATTCAATGTCCACTCCAGATTCAGCATTCTGCCAAGTACACATGTCACTCTCGAAATCGCAAGACCCTGGATTCGGACACGCCCCTTCTTTGACCACAACATCGTCCAGAGCAATGAATCCGTTGTCTCCTCTTTCCAAAACAGCTTCAAAAAGGATCTGTAAAAAAGGAAGGACTTCAGAGGAATCTTCGCTGGCAACTAAAAGAATCAGTTATAACACATAAGAATCTTCGCTGGCAACTAAAAGAATCAGTTGTAACACATAAGAATCTCCGCTGGCAACTAAAAGAATCCGTTGTAACAGAAACTTTCATTTCAAATTATACTGAAATTAATCCCTCTTTTCGTAATTTTAGTTTAAACAATGATTTCCATAGTTTTGGTTCACAAAATAAAAAATATGGAAAACAATACGAATACTATATAATAAGTGTCGAATTAACTTTAAAAATGAATCAAAACCGTTCGATATGAACAACTTTCCTTTACTTGAAATTCTTTCATCATTAAAATATTATATACATATCTAAATTCCAAAAAACCAAGCCGAAAATCATTTCCTCAAAAAGAACGCTAAACATCTTTTGTAAAAATAAAAGCAACTTCTTGTTGAAATCGTAAATAGTTATACCATTACGAAAGAGAATTGCCATTTACGATAACATTTTACAATGGAATTCTATCTATCTATCTATCTATCTATCTATATATATATATATATATATATATACATACATATTATATATATATAAGAGGAAAGTATGTTTGTGTGTTCGTTTTTTGGTTCTTTATGCACGCCCACACCGTTGCACTACCACGACCAAATTTGGCATAGTGATGGATTAGCACAAGAGGGAGCTAACGCCGTAAAAATTATTTTAAAATTCGAATTAGATTTTTATTTATATAATTAAATAAATAAAATGAAGCTATTTTTAGACGTTTTCCGCCAATAACTTCTGAAATACTTAAGGTACGAAAATTATTTTTACATCACCTTAAAAAGCAAAAAATTATCTTTTTAATAATACCAATTTAATTGTTGTACAATTTTTTCTCTAACTGTAATTAACGTTTCAAAATTCATTTGAAACGCAAATTGTAACAATGTTTTCTATTGTTATAAAATCAAATTTATTGTTTTATCAAATCTTTTATTCACGTGTTTTTACCGCTGTTAAAGCTAAGAAAATATTGCTTTTTTTGGTCAAGGTAGACTTCTTACTTCCGGTGTTATTTCGTAGCATGCACTTAACTTCCGTTTTTATTTCGCAGCATGCACTTAATTTCCGTTTTTATTTCGTAGCTTTTAACATGTATTCAAACATACAATGATGTTAGTTTAGCTACAAAGCGATGCTTCGTTGAAATTTCGCAAACTTTTAAATGATCCTAATCAGTGTGCAGCAGGGTAGCGGCCGGGGAGTAAGTGAAGTATAGATGTCTAATGATGATGAGATATATGATTATCTGATTTATAAAACATTTTATTTAGAAGTTTCGCAGTAACCGAGTTATACAGTATAAGTATATTTGTTCATTGTGCATCTGTATTAGTTATTGAACCATATATTGTTTAAAATAAATTATCTTTTTCGAATTTTCTCGCATTTTTATTCAAACCTTACTGTTATAAGGCGACAAAAAGGCTATATTTGAAAGTTTTAATTCAGCAAGAAAGAATTGAAAGAAGATTTACGTTCGTTGGAGAAAGTTGGCGACAATATTTGTAGGAAAAAAACAGGAGGCCGGTATATGAAAAAATACGGATCCCGAGCAACGCCGGGTTTTCAGCTAGACTTTTATAAATCTCTCTGGAAATTCAACAAAAATTGGCATCCTTTAGAGACCTTTGTTTTAAAGTTATGTTAATTTTTTATGATATGTTCGTTAAAATTAGATTTCGTGTGGATTATTTGTTCTCTAATAATGGCATCCAGTGCTGACTGACATTAAGTGCCGATGATACAACACTTGATGTAAACCAGAGCACTGTCAGCAGAAACTATAAGTGACAGGCTGTGGGACATTTGTAAAACATACTGGTGGCAGACAAAAGAAATTCCCCTGTGGATCAATACAGCATGTTCATAAATTTTTGTCGGGGCTTCTTACGACATAACTTTTGATTAAAGAACAAGACGACAAATATTATTACGCATTCATACACATGTCAGCCTTTTGTAGCAAGTAACCCATCGACACTTGGCTGGAAATTGAGTTCAGGCTCGATGTTTCTAGGTTTGGATCAGTAAAATGCATGCAATCTTTATACAAGAGCAGT
>BGPR01052943.1:0-10508 GCA_013235015.1 Araneus ventricosus | reverse complement strand
TTGGAGATTTACTTTTCTCTTTTGTCTGCCAAATGAAGGAGTGATCCCGACCTTTGATTAACTGGACGGGGCACAACAGGAGATATTCCACCTTTCTCCTGCTGATGCTAAATATAGGGTGTAGATTAGATAAGTCTCCGTTTTGAAGCAACACGAGGGCTATTTTGGGGCTTACCTCGCAATCTGAACTGCGGTCAGATGAAGGGGCTACACCTGAGCTGACGCTCTCTCTCTAAACTTCTACACCACACAAGAAGGGGGACATTTGACCCACTACGTGTGATTTAACGGCGGATATTCAGTGGAATCGTGTTTCCAGCCTGGAGCCATCCGGCTCCGAAGTCGAGACCTTACCACTTCACCACCATGGCCATCCCAAATACAGGGTGAAATGTAAAAGTGTGTTGTTATTTATTTAAATTGCTTGCAGCAAATATGTTTACGTTACGGTTGATCTGAAAATAACTTTAAAGAGTGCGCATACTTAGAAGAAATAATATAGAAATTCTCTTCGAAAGATAAGCAATCAATTTAAAATGAAAAGAAAAAAAAATGACGGGAGTCTGTCTTTTGAAACAGCCGACCGTTAAAGGCGTAGGACTACTTTACTGGCGTGACTCTTTTGTTTCTCGTAAGTTTTTAAGTTTAAGTAAGTTTTTTGTAACTTCTGTTGTTACCCTTTATCTCTAAAATAAGACATTAGTTTTGTTTTCAACATATGTAGTTACCGAGATATAGAGGATCTCCCATACCAAGTTTTGTGGCGTTTCGGAGTGTGAATTAATTTCCTTTCTGAGACCCCAATGGGAGGAACGTAGTCCTACGTTAAAATTTAAAAGAGATTCAAGCTTGTAATGCGAAACATCGAAGCATAATAATGTTTTAAACTCGATTAATCTGTCTTCATATTATTTTTAGAAATTTGCTCTTAATTATATAGCAACGTTAACGTGCACAAAAAAAAAACGTATTTAATATCGTCACAACGCGCCACCTGTGTATAAATGCAGTAACTAAAACAATGAAAAGTATTGTTGTAAAACATACTTAACAATATTTTTTAAAAATTTATTTAAAAGTAGAGAAACAAATTACGCAAAAATAAAATCGAAATAACTGAAAAGCTAATTTTTTTGATATTAAAGTGGTGTAAAAATAGGCGTTGTGCAATAATATGCTCCGAAGTTATTGAGGAAAAACTTTCTATTCATTTTTTGAATTAAATCTCTAATTAAAATTTCGAAAAACATTTCTTAGTGAGCACCTACCTCCAAAGAAGTAACTACGTGCCCAATTTGGAAGCTCTATGTCCAATGTTCTGTCCTGTAGAGTGTTTTGAACAATTTTTGCATCTCGCAATTTACAATTAGTATCCAGTCTATAAATATTATCTTTTAAAATGTTGTCTTAAGCATTCACAGCTGATAACAGTTGAAGTTAATAGAACAGCATAAAATACTTTACATATTTCTAACCCCACTAAAATAGTCCAGTATATGATCCTAAATAATTTAAAAACAATAAAACGCTAAGGTACGTGACATGGATTAATTTCTCTTTTGTCGATGGTAACGATGGGTTTGTTTACAAAATAAAACCAGTAGTCTCCGCCATGTTAGGCATAACTTTATAGTCATTGCCCGTTACTATATTCGTTCTGGTGTAAAATAACCTTTTCTAACAAACATGAGTTTAAAATGAGGTTGAAATCTAGAAGTTGGTACACACTCTTAAAATGGCGCCAAGTCGCCAAAGCTAATGCAAGTATTACCTGCATTTAGCTTTGGCAACTTGACGCCAATGAAGTGCAGCGGTCAACGTCTTGCTTTGGCGATTTGGCTGCGTTTTAAAGGTGTGTACCAACTTCTAGATTTCAACCTAAAATGATGAAACTTTGGATGAAATTATTCAAAACGGTTCAGTTAGAAAAGAAGCAGATGGGCTTAGGTGAGCCAGAGAATGTTCTGATCAAAGTCAAAATAGTTTAAGTCAGTGAAGATAAAGTCATGGCAATTCACAAATTGAGGTGAACATCATGGAACTTACTATTGTGAACACTGCACATTGGCTACTTTTCTGTTATGTGCACACCACTTGGCGTCTTTTTTTTGTCTTGGCGAATTTTCTTGGAGTGCTGAATCGCCGGTTTGGCTCTAAAAGCGTCAGAAAAATCATGGTATGCGTATAACCGAGCGCAGATGCTCTTGCACGGGATCAGCTAGTTAAAAAATAATAACCTGCATTTAAACGAAAAAATAATCTATATATTTAAACGAAAAAATAATCTATATATTCAAACGAAAAAAAAATTAATTTCATGCAACTCTTTCAGAAACTATAAGGCGCTTAGAAACACGTATTATGTCTTTCACTGTTGATGCAGCCGATTGTAGCCCACCGGTGTGGCGAGGAAGTTTGGAGAGAGAGTGCCGGCGGTTAAAAATTATGAGGTCCGTCCCCAAATAGCCCTCGTTTTGCTCCAAAACAGGACGTTATTATAATTAAACCAATAGCCGATTGCAGCTCCCTATGCACTGTCAACTAGAGTAATCAATAAATGATATTCATGGAAGCGAGAGACGAAAACTGAAATATGCATCATTAAATCATAATCGCTTATAAAACAACGCTTCATAAATACAGTGAAAAGCGTTTACCACGAAAACGCTTTACATTAAAAAACGATTAACTTGAAATAATTCTACGGTCCCGTCATAATATTTTGTAATTTCATACAATTTTAACGTAGTACTACGTTCCTCCCATTAGGGTCTCAGGAAGGAATTTGATTCACACGCCAAAATGACACAAAAAACGTTGTATGGGAGATCCTCTATATCTCGGTAACTACATATGTTAGAAATATAACTAATGTCTTATTTTAGAGCTAAAGGATAACAATAGAAGTTACAAAAAATTTGAAAGTCGGAATTGTAGTTCAGCGACTACCGAGTCGCAAAGTTGGGCAAAAATACGCATGAATTGGTGAGACTACACGCATGAGGTGCTCGCGTACAATTGGCTGACGCTTTCGCTTGCCCCATTTTCGCGAGCGAGATTTCGCGATTGAGAGAATCACTAATAACAAAGAGAAACTGAGAAACTTCGAGAAACAAAAGAGTCACGCGTGTAAAGTAATCCCACGCCTTTAACATCAGCAGCTGTTTGAAAAAGACAGCCTCCCGTCATTTTTTCCCCTTTTTACCACGAAACAAAGATTGCTCAACACGAAAAGATTTCGCTTTCTCGGACGAACAAAATATGCCTATTTTCTGCAGTCGCATCGTCCTCCAGATTTTTTTGCTCTATATTTTTTCGTTAGTGTTCGTCTTCGAATTTGGTGATTGGGTGTATCGAAATCGGTGGATTTCGTTTTTTTTTTTTTTTGCGTTTGAAATAAATTTATTTTTTTACGTGTACAATGACAGAGAAATCGGGACGAAAAGAAACCGCTATTTCGTTTAAATTGGAGATGGAGTAGTTTAACGCCCATTGGTGGAAAACGGAGGTCAAAAACGACCGTAAAATACGATGATTTTCTTACGTGTTTTTTATTAACTATGTTTAATCATTGTAGAGTAAACAGTATATCTAATATGATGTGTTGGACAGTATATGTGTAAGAATTTCGCTGTTTATACCTGCAAGTGTAAATTTTAGTAGGAAATCGAATTAATATAATTTGACGACATCGAAAATATTGGAGCAATCTGTGAGCAAGGCAGCATGGGTAGCAATCGTTTATTGGCACTTTTTCATTGGTGCTACAGTTGGTTGATACCAGGTTTTGCTGTATCAGGTACAAGTTGATACTGATACGCGCTAGTACCTGATACTTTTACTTGATACTTTTGTATCTGATACAGCCGATAACCGATCACTTCCTGTCGGTACACTATTAACGAACTATTATTTCTATTTTACGAACCTCTATTTTACGAATTTCTCTATTTTGCGAACTTTTCCTTGGAACCAAGAACATTTTGCGAATTTCTTCGTAAAATAACCTCCAAATAGAGAAGCGCATTCTCTATTTAACGAACTTTTTCTTGTGATCCAATATTTTTTTTCTCCCCATTTCTCAAAATATTTTTGAACATTTCAAACTTATTCATTCTTTTAACACATTTTATGGTGATCAATGGCCTTGAAGCTGGAAAATGTTAAAGCGAAAGTGCTTGAGCATCAAAGAAAAACATTTAATTCTTCATGAGGTGGAAAAGGCGTGAAGAAAAAGGATATTGCTTTAAAATTTGGTATTCCTCCAAGCAGCTTATCAACAATAAAAAAAAATCGTGATAAGATACAAAATTATGATCCATCGAATTCTTGTTCAAAACGTTTAAAAGCATGTGTCTATGAACATGCGGATGAGGCAGTTTTGAAGTGGACAGTGTGAAAAATAAAAACAATACAACAATGAATTGCGATGAAGACGAAGATGGAAATGATCATGATGCAGAAATCAGTAAACCTTCGTATGATATGAAATGCTAAAATTCATTAATTTTAATATAAAATTATTTTTTTAATTGAAAATACAATGCATTCCCGGACAATGTTTTGTTTTATTCTTGTTTTCCTTGCAGATTTCCTTTTGATGGGTAAGATATATAAAACAAATACATATTAATATACAAAATAAAGGTGTGATTAATTACTTTTTTTAATAATATTTTGTGTTTAGGAATTTAAAATCTGTTTTGTGTAGTTTAAAGTATTTTAATAGGAGAATCTCTATTTAACGAATTTTACATATAACGAACTTTTTTTCGGGATTTAACGACTTCGTTAAATAGAGGTCCGACTGTATTTTTTAAAACTACCCAGATATATTATTTCGTAACATTACCTGGAATAAAATTATTTCTAACGCATTTTTTTTACTTTTTCTTGCAATGTTTTTTAAGTATATAAGATCGCCGGGATTTTCAATGATTAAATAAATATATTTTGCTTTAAGTATTTCTTTATTAGAAACAAATAAGTAACTCAAACAACAGAATTGTTATTAGTAAACATTGAACATAAAAATTAAATGCTGAACATGAATAGAATTTTCAGAATATAACGATTTAAAAAATTTAATTAAACAGAAAATATTTATATTTTAATATATAAATATACGATAAAATACTTTAAAACAAAATGAAAATGGAACTGTTGTTATCAGTCTTTTAAGTTTTAGAAAAGTCTTTTTTTAAAAAAAATGCTTTAAGAATTAATGTACAAAATTAAAATTAGCAACTAAAGCTAAGGTAACGAACAATTTTGGAACAGAAGGAGATAATAGTTTTTAAAGCTAAACGTCTATTAATATATAGAGTTTATTATGAACAACTTAAAACAAAAAACATGAAATTTCTCTTTAATTAAGAAAAGAGGGAAGTAGGTATATTAACAAAAGTATAATATTGAGAACATACAAGGTACAACAACAAAAGAGTTAAAGAGAGAGATAAAAATAATTCAATAATTATAGTTTTTAAAAACTAATTTTTTTTCTGTGTCAAAAGATAATCTTGTTTTTTGTCATTTAAAATCAGTACCACTATCGAAAAATGAGTTGTCGTGTAACGGATGTCACAATCATGCAAAAATGTTTTCTGACTAGTTTTTTTAAAAATTTTTTTTAAAATTTCTTTTCGCCTCTATTTTAATCGTTCTTTAATAAGGAAGTACCTACCCTCTCCGGGGATCATTCTCAATCGAGATGTTCCTACAGTGGTGTATGATGCTGAAATCCTATCGTATCTTTTCCACAAAATTAATGCATTACATATCAATTCCACACATACCAATCCCAGCTCGGGAATCCCGTCTTCCGATACATTTAACTATTTGTTTCTTTGTTTTGCAACCCCACCCGTCATGACTTTAAAACCAAGGCCACATGCACTTCATAATCAAACCTCTACCGAAAACGCGAAGCTTCCCCAACCCGGAACTGTATCATTCTGATATTTGTATCATATGATACTTCTATCAATCTGATATTTTTGCATCATATGAAATTTTTGTATCAATCTGATATTTTTTTAAACATATGATACTTCTATCAATCTGATATTTTTGTATCATATGATATTTTTGTATCATATGATACTTGTATCAATATTTTTGTATCATATGATATTTTTGTATCATATGATATTTTTGTATCAATCTGATATTTTTTTTAACATATGATATTTTTGTATCAATCTGATATTTTTTTTAACATATGATACTTCTATCAATCTGATATTTTTGTATCATATGATATTTTTGTAACATATGATACTTGTTTCAATCTGATATTTTTGTATCATATGATATTTTTGTATCAATCTGATATTTTTGTAACACATGATACTTGTATCAATCAGATATTTTTGTAACACATGATACTTGTATCAATCAGATATTTTTTTGTCATATGATACTTGTATCATATGATTCTTTCTTATCAGCCGACCGAAAAGGAACGCGACGGAAGCGATTACTTATCGTTATCATTCGAGTCAGAGAACTGATACCGAGTACTTGATACTTTTCTTCTGTATCATTTAGGGGTATCTGATACTTTTGCGTACCTGATACAAAGTATCAAGTTGATACAGTATCACCCAACCCTAAATGGTGCCTTAATTTTGATGCCAGCTTTAGCCACAAGCTCAAATTTTTATTACGGCCGTAAAAAAGATATAAAAGCGGTCATACAGGCATGTATAAAAAAGTTCCAGATTAGCTCTATAGAAATAGCACCATGGAACTGTGTTTCCATCGATAGCGACCTGCTCTCTAAATAAGATTGCGCGTACAGAGACATCGCATATCGGGAGTTGCTAAAGAGGAATTTTGTGATCACATGAGTGCGATAGTTTGCATTTATCTTATCGTGATAATCACAGGTCGCTATCATTGCAAGTAGAACCTATGCTGTCATTTGTTGACTTTCCACAGAACTGCGATTAGTTTCAAAAACCCGCGACTAGTACTTTTGGACAATTGTACTACGGAAAGGGGTGACAGTGAGTAAGATGATCGCTTTTTCGGAGTTCTTTGTTAGGTCGTAGCCGGCGTCCCAAGTAGCCGTATTTTTTCAGTTAGAATTTGCAGCAAACCAATAACTGTTTCTATATACTGCTAAATAAAATGAAAACATCTCCTCATCCATTTTTCACTTCACCCCTATTTTGGCGAAATCAATGCCGTCTCGCGCATGCGCAAAAGCGCGGAGGGTTTCCGTACCTGAGAATGATCAGTAGTTTAGGACATTTTAGTTAATCCTACTTGGAAAGTTATAAAATACTGGCGAAAGACTTATGACGCAGTTTCTCGCAAAGCTCGCCAAACCAGCGCTAAATGTTAAAAACTCGCCAAAAGTCTGCCATCTCGGATGGCCACAAGAAGCTAAAAAAATATTAAATTTTTCATGATTTCCACATTTGGCGAGTAATTCCTCCAAAACAATTTAACTTTGGCGATTGCACCATAACCTTTAGTCTAGCTAAAATACTTCCTTTTCACTGCTGAAAGACGAAAAGCTTTATGCTTCGTATCCGTGGAAAGTAAAGGATTAACCAGCGGGAGTGTCCTCCCCTAAACTTTTTCGTATACTTTTCAAACATTTGTCATTTCCCTCCCCCCTGCATTGATAAAAAGTTCGAACCAACTGTAACCCAGAATGCAATGACTATCAGAAGGCTTTTCATTGTAGATTATAGTGATAGTAAAATATTGAGGTGAAGAATCATATTCAAAAAGATGCGTATGTATTAAAACTTCGCAATATTTGTTTATTTTTTTTTTATCAAACTCGAGCAATGCGAGTTCCGCGTGCGGAGAAGAAAACAGGAGAATAGCTTGCTCGCTGAATAGCTTACGCATGCGCAGAGATTGCTTCCAGTATGCCAGTAAAACGAGACGCCCTAAATGTTTGCTGCCTTACAAAATCTCGTCGCCAGAAATGGTTTTTGGCAAACTGCCAAGTTTGCGGAGTGTCCCTTCTTTGCACAGGCATTTCTACCACTACGCATGTGTTAACAAGTTAACAAGTATGCGATTATACAGACCGACAGACAGCCAACCCGTCGACGGATTTGGCCCAAAATTTTATACGGACCTACATTCATGACGATAAAACTATGTACCAAATTTTAGCCATCAGGCTAATTAAATTTTTGAGTTATAGTGTTCGCATGACTTCGGACATACAGACTTCCCGTTGACGGATTTTGTCCAAAATTTGATAGAAACCTACAAATTATGTTTAAAGATCACATACCAAATTTCATCCGTGTATCTCTAATAGTTTTCGTGTTATCGTGTTCACAGACAGACATAATTCCAAAATCGTGTTTTTCGGACTCAGGGAGGTCTAAAACGTGGAGATTCGTCAAAATCTAGAGTTCGAATTTTTTGACGATTACAATACTTTCTCTTTGTATACTTCGCATACGAGAAAGTAAAAACGTAAAAAGCACGGTTCGACTTCATTATCACGATACGGTCTTGTCACCATGTTATCTGCTTATTTGCCAACAATTAGGTCTTAACTGTGATAAATCTAATCCCAAATTTGGGATAGTGGTCTGTCTCCCCTAAACTTTCTCATATATAGCCTAACACGTGTGGGGGTAAATACGCCAAGCGGCAGTAACACGCGCCATTACTTAACACAGGTGGGGAAAACATGCAAAGCGTTCTCGCCTCTTTTGAGTCGTAGAATGGTGAACCGAACCTGTATGAAACCGAATATGCAATTTCAAAGTTGTTTTTCAACCTATTGAAACCAAAATTGGACGTAGATCTATAATTAAGGGTAGAAGACCACATAGAAAATTTCATTTATCCAAATTATTGCGTTTTGGAGTTATCGTGTTCCCATGCATGCGGATATAGACCAACAGGCAGTGAACTCGTAGGCGTATTTGGTCTAAAATTTGATATAGACCTATAATTTTGATGATAAAACTTTGCACCAAACTTTATCTATCTAGGTATTTAATTGATGAGTTATCATGTTCACATGAACACGGACAGACAGACGGATTTCATCTAAAATTTGACAGAAATCTACAAGTTTGGTGTAAGACCACTTACCAAATTTCATCCGTCTAGCTCAAACCATTTTTGCGTTCTCGTGTTCACAGACAGACAGACAGACATAATGCCAAAATTGTGTTTTTCGGACATGGGAGGTTTAAAACATAGAGATTCATCAAAATCTCGAGATTGAATGTTTGACGATTACAATTCTTTCTCTTTGTACATTTCGTATACGATAAAGTAAAGATTTCATATCGTAATAATCGTTTGAATCGTGTAGTCTTTACTAATAATAAAGGAGAATGTGTGTATGTGTCTGTGTGTTTTCGCTCTACAGGGCAGACCGCTGGATCTAGAGCTACGAAATTTGGCACAAACTTACTTTGGAGGATGGGAATGTGCATCTCGGAGTCCTTTTTTGAAATTTTAATTAATTAAACATTAAGCAAAATTTCGGCGTTTTTCCTTAATAACTTCCAAACAGATTACAGCACAAAAATCATTTTCCCACCATCTGAAAGTGCAAAACATTACCTTTCCAACGACACCAATTAATTTGCCATACAATCTTTTCTCTGATTTTAATAAATTTCTGAAAATTATTTTTTTGGCATAATTTACAATAATACTTTTCATTGTTGCAACGCAATTCAAACCGCTTTCATTGTTTAAACAAATATTTAATTGCGTGTTTCTCTTTCATTGTTGAGAGTTAAGGTAATATCTTAATACATTTTGCTTTCATATTTTATCTGATCAAAATTTTTATGAAATCTGCAAACCAAGATCTCTGAGATATTACGTATATTAAGAAATATATCCACTAAGCTGAATGATTATGGTTGCTAAATTTTCATTCTTTTTTCAGCATTTTTAATTCAGCTAACATGACACTGGCCATAAAATGTGCTGCGCCATTTTAATATTGAAATCGAATGCATATTTTGCAAGAGAAATAAGAAAGTTACGATGGTGCCGGCAACGTGCAATTAGATGTTACGTGGTATTGTTAGGTATCTGATTCCATTAGGGACATCTATGTAGACAATGAACAGAACAAGTGCAAGGCCACTAAAAGAACATAGGTTAAATATATACCACAATCTGAAGTTTAAAATTACATCGTTAAAGCATGAATATAAAACAATACAAAATTGAATTGAAATCATATTCCCGGCGAACAAGCTGGTCGCCGAAGGCGGCTAGGTTTAAATAATATAATTTCAAACAATGAAATGAAGATTTGTTGTCGTTGCAACTATTACAATAATAACTTTACCTGTAACATCAATTATTGAAATGCTCTGTTTATCATATTATCCAGTCATTCTTGAGATCAGCATTTGTTAAATAGGTTTGCTATCTTTCTCTGACTATGCATTTATTTCATCCTCCCATAAGTACGCCTCATAAGAAATGAGTTTGCCATCTACGTACATCATTCTCCCATAAGTACTCCTCATAAGAAATGAGCT
>BGPR01052942.1:0-10508 GCA_013235015.1 Araneus ventricosus | reverse complement strand
ATAATCAATTTTAAATCAGAGTAATAAAATCATAATCAATTTTAAATCAGAGTAATAAAATCATAATCAATTTTAAATCAGAGTAATAAAAAAGCAGAGTAATAACAATATAAACAATAAATATGATTTTGAGCCTTAATCATTAAATTCGAAATTAATGGGATATTAACCTTTGTCAGTTTAAAAATATTTGTTATAGTATGAGAGCATTAATGAAAGAAGGAACAACCGAATAAAAGTAATAAATAGATAAGAAAAGAATTAAAAAAACCCGTAAGTGCGGGAATTTATCTCGTACGTATGTACTTCCCAGTTACTCGCTACATACTGAAAGCCGAAAATTACTTGTCCGATTTTAGGGGAAGGGAGAAGTCATTTGCGACTCTCTTGCTTTGCGGGAGGTTTGTGTGTACTATTACCGAACTGTTCTTAATATCCTTCAAGTCGTTTATGTCTTCTGCGTCACTTTGACATTTATTGCTTCTGCGTAAAGTATGAAAAAGAGAGAAACTTTTTAACTGAAACACAGTGGCGAATCTAGGGGGGGGGACTACCGGGCTGCAGTCACCCCAGAGCTAAATCAGAATTCTTGATTTTATTTAAAGTCACTAAAACTGTTTGTTCATAATTTCCCTTTTTTTTAAAAAAATAATAAAAATGTAACAACATCACTTTTTGGCTTGACAGACTCGAACATTTTCATAACTTTCTTGTCATTCAGCTTGTACTTGTAGCGTTGACGCGGTCGAAAACATTTTTTTGGCTAGTTATTTCATTGTATTTTTTTATTAAATTATCGAAAGTATTGTAGTGTTCTTTATGATTCCTATTGTCAGGTGAGTAAAGTCTGTAAAGTTAAAGTGGTTTGGTTTACATAAGCCATGAGTATTGACATTCGTCATGACGATACAAAATTTTTATAACCTCACCCCTCCCCCCTAAATTAGCTATCGGCTGTTTTTAAAAATTGTCTGGTTCAATTGATATTATAATTTTAATTAACGTTTCAGATCAGAAGAGGAATTTGTGAATTATAATTTTTATACAACAGTAGTTTTTACATTTAAAATATTAGACATGAAAGCATTTTAATCCGGAATAAAGCTGGCTCTATCAGCTTGTTTACCGAATAAAAAGTGGAAATGAATGCGGCTGATAGAAGCTTTTTAACAAAGTATCACAAGCATAAGGTTAAAACGAACTCTAAGTTGGAGGTGAGGTAAAAATCACTTTTCAGGCTCATAACTTCTAAGTAATTCTTGATGACAAAAAAACTTTCAATATAAAAGTAGTTTGTTATTATGTCATAAATCCCCTGACTGAAATTTTCTCTCCATCTAAAATCCAGGCTCATAACTTCTAAGTAATTCTTGATGTCAAAAAAACTTTCAATATAAAAGTAGTTTGTTATTATGTCATAAATCCCCTAACTGAAATTTTCTCTCCATCTAAAATCGTAACGGAGCTATGAGGAAAATATCAAGGGGGGGGGGGGACGGCATTGAATATCGCTTTTCAGCTCATAACTTCTAAGCAATTCTAGCTGCGAGAAAACTTTTAGTATACAAGTTATTCGTTATGTACGGTGGTAATTCGCCTAATTGAATTTTTTCTATCTTTAGTTGTAACAGAGCTATGGGAAAATGATAATTTGGGGGACGGGATTAAAAATGGCTTTTTAGCTCAGAACTTTTAAGCAATTGTAGCTAATAAAAACGTTTCAATACAAAAGTTGTTTGTTATGATGAGGCAATAATTCGCCTAATTCAAATTTTCTTTCTATCTTAAATCCTAAGGGAATAATGGGGAAATTAAATTTTCAACCCCACCATTTCCACCCCCTTTGAGATGGATAGCCCATCTACGAACTCGACCAAGACTTTCACCGTCCTTACAACATATCCCTCGCTGGTAGAAACCTAATCAAAATAACTCTAGTTATCATGTTCACAAGATAACATGGGCAAAAGCGTTATGTGTATACATCTCTACAAATAATAATAAGGAAAAGAACATTTCGCCCTTTATTCTCATAAGGAATAGAGGTGCAAGAATGAAAGTGGATGGAAGAGATTGCAAATGACGATAGCTTTCCAACAAGGAGCAACATGCATAGGTTCAAATGTACATTAAAATGGGTGGAGAGGAGGGGAAGGGTGGGAAAATCACTTTTCAGCTCATAACTTCTATCAGCTCATAGCTATCGAAAAAGTTTAAATGCGAAAATTGTTCGCTATGATAAGGCAATAATTCGCCTAATTTGAATTTTCTTTCTATTTTTAATTGTAAAGGAATTATGGGAAAATGAAAATTTCCACCCCTTTTTGCTGGATAGCCCATCTACGATCTCGACCGAGATTTTCACTATTCTAACAACATATCCCACGCCGGTTAAAATTAAATAAAAATTACTCCAGTTATCGTGTTCACAAGATAGCATGGGAAAAAGCGTTATATATATATATATATATAACAAATAAGAAACAATTATAACAGAATTGTAAAAGCAACATAAACATTCATAATTCACAAAATACAAAATGTCAAGAAAAAAATCTGCGGAAAGAAAATGCCGAGAGTTCTTATAGGGAGAGAATAAACAAAAGGGGAAGATAATATAAAATAATATAAAACACAAACGCCACAATAATGCTGCAATTCAAGAAGATTTGAGGAAAAAAATCAATGTCATGAAAATCAATCTATGCTGAAATTAAATGGAACGACTGTAGTTTATCGGTAAAAGCGTATAGATGCTCATCAGGGGTAAATAAGTGAAATCTATACGAACCGCTAAAAAATTAGAGAAATCATCATGTTTCCTGTGAACAGTGCTAGCATAAAGCTGAAAACATTATCCTTCACCCGAACATTATGATAGACCAAGAATTCGAATGAAATCTATACTTATAAAAGGCAATGTTTGTGTGTGTGTGTCTGCGTGCGATGTCCAGACGAATCTATCGCACTTATAACCTTGAAATTTGGCACACAGGTAGTCTTAATGGTGACTCAATGCACCTCGAAGCCGGAATTCTAATATTTAATCTAGAAAATTTTTTATTTAATGTTTTGTGTTGTTTTAGTTGATTTTTCGCACAAATTTTTAAATAGAATGTTTTTCAATATTTGTACGAAAACAATAGACACACCATCGAAAAGAGCACACGATTTCCGTTCTAATGAAGTTAGTTTCGAATTTCAAACGTAATTTACTGAATTTTGGGAATTTTTTTAAAAATAGTAACTTTTAAAAAATAAAATTTTCCGGGATTCTTAAAACTCTTGCATCCGATGTTCTAAAAAAGATATTTTCAATACTTTTTTGGTCGTAAATCAATTATTTTTCTCTGATTTAAAACAAGAATAGTTAAAATATTTTATTTCTCCGATTTTAAATTAATGTATTTCTTGATGGGATCAGAAAATTTTTCTCGAATGCCGATAGTGAAGAAGCGCGCCGTTTCGCCCTGGCTACGCCATCTGGCGGAAAAAACAGCCGTGATTTATTCCCTTCCTTCGCTGGACGTAGTCGTAAAGCAATCAATACCAGAACGTTCTGACTTGAAATTATGAAATGCCAGTTCTCAAATAAAGCAAATTTTATATATATATAATTGATTTCGCCCCCGATTTTTAGTGAAAGTACACGTAGGAACATGAGCGAGATGAATAACGTGTTCTTTTAACTAAAGATATCAACATATATGCGCCACTATCAAGAAGTTTAAAACAAATAAATCAAATGATTCTTAGATCAGTAAAATGAAGTCATTAAGATTAGCTGACGCAGTAAAATGATCGAGAGTATGACGTGACTTTCGTTTGGTACCGCCAGCCAATCAGATAGTAGAAATGCATTCTAGGAACTGAGAGTAGCCTTGGGTCGGTCGAAAGCTTCTTCGATATGCGAGAGAAAATGTTTTGAACTGATCAATAAAAAAATTCATAGAAAAACGGAGAAAAAAGATATTTTAAACATTCTTGTTTCAAAACAGGGATAAATATTCCGGTTTACTCCTAAAAAAATTGAAAATCATAGCGTTATTAGAAAGTCGGATGCAAGAAAAAAATGTAAAAGAGAGGGTCTATTATTTAAAAAATTCTCAAAATTCAGTAAATTATGTTGGAAATTTTCAAAACAAACTTCATTAGAACGAAAATTATTTGTCCATCTTCTTACTACGCAATCGCATAAAGTAGCAATTGAGGAAATACGCTATGGTGCATTGATTGTGTTTCAAAGATCATTAGAAAAGATACTACAGCCGTAGACATTCCAAAAATGACCCAAAACAACACAGAACATTAAATAAAAAATTTTCTAGATTAAATTTTAAAATTCCGGCTTTGAGGTGCATTCAGTCACCATTACGATTACCTGTGTACCAAATTTCATGGCTGTAAATGCAATAGATTCGTCTGGACGTCGCACACACGCAAACATTGCCTTTTATAAGTATAGATAAGCTAAAAGCCACTAGGTGCACAACTTACTCTCCTTTCCCCTATGGTTTCTGACAGCAATCAGTTTTCAAAAGTTATGAGTCAAAGACACTAATTAAGTGAGAAGCAAATTATAAAACGTGGTGGTTAATATTTATAAGGTGTGATGTGAAGAAATAGAGTTTTGCTAAAATTTGTATTTACGGGAATATAAGGCCACGTTTTTTTCAAGAAAATTAAGTCTGTAATTGGCACTCACTTTACATTTCAGAATTTTACAGTTGAATTAATTAAACTTGCCGCCGATTCATTCAAATGCATAAATCAAGTTTTCTTCTACCTGCGATGAAATTTTCTTTATTTTATTCTGACACTAAAGAAATGCGTAAATTTTTAGGTTTAAATAAACTGGTTTAGAAAACGATTGAAGGTATAATAAATGAATATATTATAAAGTGAGGGGGCGACTGAAATTAAATGGCACGATAGCGGGTTTGTCTCCAGAAACGGGCCTGATGGTTCTATTGAGTATTTATATTTAACTTTTTACTAAATCCGTTATTATTTAGACTGCCTGTCTATGTGTATATCAAAACGACTCACAGTGATGAAATATACGAAAAAGCTGGTCAAAAAGTGTTTTAAAAAACTAATTGGAAAAGACGTAAAACTTAATTATATTGATAGTCTAAAATATTAGGCTACTTTTTGTGCACTTTTTGACATGTTAACGACATGCAAGATGCCATGGCACTTAATTTAACTTCTGAATTCTTTTCAAAGCTGTAAGTGTTTCTAACTTTCATATCAAAGTTTCCTTTATTATCTTGTTGTTCGATTTCATCTAGTTGCTTGTTTAAGATATGGAACCTAGTCAATATGGTACGCGCGAAATTTTTATCTCCTATTAATAGGGAATAAATAGTTTTTCAGTGAAAACTTGTCTTGTAAATGCAAAAGATTTTTTTTGTGAGTTCTAATCGAATCATTGAAGGAAAAAGTATGGGATTCCAAGGAATTCTGACATTATGAATATTTTACATAAAACTTATATTTGTAGCTCTCGATTTAAAAGAATTTTTCTTGGTACTTTTTTGCTACTGATTTTTTTTTTTTTTTTTTTTATTAGTAACTGTACAAATTTTTCTATTTATGTTCTTTTAGAGAAAACTCAAGTTGCATCAAGATCAAATTATTCGACAAAAACTAAGACCTTTTTTAAAAATAGTTTTTCTACGAATAAAGTTGTCCAGATCAAACATCTTCTGTCTAAATTTTTTGCGTGTTTTTATACGCTGATAACGAACTACTAGACTCCGAAGAGGAAAGCTATCGAAGCTAATTTCTGATTTCCAGTCAAATTGGAAAAAGTATTTCTTATTAAAATTTCTTAAACAAGCATCCTTAAAATGTGCTATTATAACCTTTTGAAGACAGCAGTGAATGAATTATAGGAAGGAAAACTGAAGAACTGAGAAAGAGAGAGAGAGCAAGCGAGAGAAAACAGATGCGGAAAGAGTCTAATGCATACTACTCAAATGAAGTGAAGAATAAAGCGACACACTGAAATGACAAAAATCTTGCTTTTTGAGTGCCAAAAATAGATACAATATCGGAAGAAAAGGCCTTGCCACGACTGATTCATTGCAAATTTTAAAAAAATTCAATACAATATATGAAATAGTGCTCTTGAAGAAAGTTCCACTTTGTATTCTAATTTTGAAGTCAATAAAAGCTGAAAAGATGGGCCGTGTAGAAAATATTTCAGTAACTGAAGCTTCAATACATGTGGCTTTATAAGACTTGCGTAATCAAACTGTAAAGCGACAGATTAAATCACTGGAAGAGGGGTTTTTTTATCCTTCGAGAACGATAATAATACTATTTTTTTAAATTAGTAAATGAGATTTTGACAGTTCCACAAAACAACTGGAATATGAACGATTCTTCAAATATCTAACAGTTACTACATTTTTGTCCCATCTCTTGTTCCAGTAAATTAATTTTTTACGGAATCGAGATGAACAACAGCGTGCTGTGTTGTGGATAATCCAACGACCGCTTCTCGATATTGTGGACCAGTACAACTCCATTTCGTTCAGGAATTGATACATATTCTAAAACAAGAAGCTATATATGTGACAAACTAGATATCTGATTTGAATCCGACAGACATGAAAACTGGTGATAAAATATTTAATTAGTCATAACAGCAAACGCTCTATTACGAATACTCAACGAACCAAAGAGTTTGTGTCCAACCACAAGCAAACAATTTTGTTTAAAGCAATCATTGAAAACTGTCTACAGTTAAGATTATCCGCACTAGAGTGCTATATTAGATTATTCTAGTGCTTATTATACTTTCCATGTCGATTTACGATATGCAAACGGAAAATAGGGTGAGGGAGCGAGAATATAAATACTCTTGAAATCTTGAAAAAGGAATATAAGATAAAATTAAATTGCAAATACGGCTAACAAGCCGAACCATGAATGAAGGTAATACTGTACTCGCGCGAAAGTCAACTGCTGCTATTTTATTCATTTTTCTACTGATTATAGTGTAAAAATTGTTTAATGGGTCCTTGAATCTCTTCATTAATTGAGAATTTCTTAATATTTACGTCTACCCAACACATCCTAAAGTTTTTAATACAAATATTTATATAATTTTAATATGTAACAAGTTTGGCCAACTTTTTCATATATTTCACCACTGTGCGACGACTCAAAAAGCAACCAGACAAAATCTAATCAGATTGGCATATGGACTTGTTAAAAATGAGAGTATATCTATGCAAAATTTTGAACTCAATCGGTTAAAGGAAAGAATTCCAAAATGTCTACTAGATACTCCTCGGTGTACAAGTAACCAATGGCGGCTCGTCAGCTCAGAAACAAGCAGTGCTTCAAAAGTTGTATAGACCTAAGTTGTAGTTAATTTTGTGCTGATTATTTTGATATAATGATCTATCCCATTAAAATTCGAAGGTAAACAAACGTATGTATGTATGTCCGGCTATCTCCTCACGAACCGCTGAACGGAGAAGCACGCGGAAAGTACCAAAAGATGGGGAATAATCCAAGGAATCCATTTCGGCCATTTAAAATCCGAAATTACAATTAATTAAAAAGATATTAATTAAAAACGTCAAAATGATTGAATTGACGTGCTGCCATCTATTGGCAGAATGGTGAATTCATTCACGGCGGATTCTTTTTTCCCCTACTATTATTTTTCGCATCCGGTGTTTCATTTTTTTTTATTTATTTAACGGAAGTTGGTAATTTTTTTTGAGCGAGTTTCTGTGTTATTCTGTGTTTGGATTTATTAACAATTGAAAAAAATTGTTTTCCTGCATTTTTCTTTCTTTTTTTTGTCGTAGGGTGTTTCGCAACATTTACGTTTGTTGGGGGAAAATATTTATTCATTTTTATCCGTTTTTTTTCATTATTATTCGTTTTATTTTTTCTTTTGCAAAACAAATATCATGCTAATCTGTTTTAATTTATAAGCATAAGAATTCTCGCGTTTTCATTCAAACCAAACTGCTTTAAGGTAGTAAAAAGGCTAGAACTGAAAGTTTTAATCCAACAAGAGAGGATTCCAAACAGATTTACGTTTGTTGGGGAAGCTTAGTGACAATATTTGTAGGGAAAAAAACAGAGGCGGGAATATGAAAAAATATGGATTCCGAGAAATGCTGGGTTATTAGCTATAAGGTAATTAAAAGGTTGGATTTAAAAATTTTAATTAAACAGTATAGGATTCAAAGGATTTTTTACGTTTTGGGGGAAACGTAACGTTTACGTCAGCGACAATATGTGTAAAAAAAATAAACCGGAGGCGGGCATATGAAAATTAGTAATAAAAAGACTAGATTTGAAAGAATTTTTACATTTCTTGGGGGAAAGTAAGTGACAATATTTGTTGAAAAAAAAACGGAGCCGGGAATTTGAAAATATGGATCCCAAGGCCTCACATGATCTCACTTCTCTCCGTCCGGGAATATCCCATTATTCAAGATTGCCCGTGCAACGCCGGGACATGCAGCTAGTGTTATATTGAAAATTGATAGTTTTTGAGTTATAAGCAAAAAACTGGGGAGAAAAATTTTTCATGGTTTTTGGCTATAACTAAAATTCCAACAAAAAATATTGGTGGCAAACTTCAGATTCGTAATCAGAACCCCAAAAAGCACAAGGAAGCAAAAAATTACAACTCCTCCAGAATTGGATTTAAAAAAAAATACTTAATGACTAAAATACTGATAAAAAGCGAAAAAAATCCAAATAAGGAAGTCGCGCCAAGCGACAGCTGGAAAAAATGCAGTTCAAATGAATGCAATTTCAAGCGGAGAAAGGGTTGCTTTACTCCCGCTTCGCTTTGCTTATGGCATTAATCTCGGATCCTCAGGAGGGGCAAAACTTGCTGCAGCTCTGGTCTGTCTCTCTTTCAATTCTTGATTGATTTTCCGTCTTCCTTTTACGTTTTTTTTTTTTTTTAACTTTTTTTCAATTTTCGTTGATCACTGAATTTTTAAAGTGGAAAAGTAAGCCAATTATAATAAAAACGAAAATAGAATATTTTAAAATAATTTCAGGGAGGGACTGCAACTCTGCAGTTCTTATGGACGAGCCTCCACTGCTAATAACTAAACACGATACGGTGGTTAGAGTTTTCGTATATGAGAAAGTCAAGGCGAGAGAACTCTCGCTGGTTATGTTATTAATATACGTTTCTTTTACTAAAGCCATGAAGCATAAATAAAGAAGATAAAACTCAAGAAAAATAAAATTGCAGGCAATATAAATTTTGATCACTTCCCGAGTAAAGGATTTCACGCAATATGAAATTAATGATTTATGTAAAGTAACTGAAGAGAAAGAGTTCCAGAATCGCAAATCGTAATTCTATAGCTCCAAAAATCGTCGTTTATCTGTCGTTTCTTTTAGGTCGTCCCTCTGAGAGGCCGATTATATGAAAACGTCACAAAACATCATCATTTATCTAATTCCTTTCGTTTCTGATCTATCGCATTCGGATTCACAGGAAAAGGCAGATCGGCAGACATTCTTTCCTTAGCTGAATTGGATTTAAAATTTGATGTAGATCTTCATTTTATGGGTAAAACCGTGTTCCAAATTCGATCGATCTACCTCATAGCGTGTTTAAATAATTGAGATCCCATACACTAAAACAGACAGCAGACGTCTTTTTCTCGGAATTCGAACAAAATATGAAAAAAGGCTATAGTTCTTGTGAATGACATTATTACAAATTTTTTTCTTAAAGCTGGTTCTATTTAGAAGTTTGCTAGCTAACATATAGACAGAATGCCGCCTCATTTACCAGTGCCTTACGATTCTAACATAAAGACAGGCATAATTTAAAAAATCTTTTCCCCTTAAGAATGTTAGAAATGTGGAGATTCATCAGTGTCCATCGATAGAATTTTGTTACGATAATCAGTACTTTTTATTACGGTACTTCCTATAACAGATATTGAAAACTGACTGTAGGTTGAAAACTCGCATTTTTTAAAAAAATATAATTACTAAATCATTTCTCATTGCGTCATTCTGTGAAAGGAAAGCAAACTCGGTTTATAGTGCCCGTATAATGGAGTTTCTTAGCCAGAGGCGGCCCGAGGTACTTTTACCAACCGGGCAAGACAACAATATGCCACCCCTCCCTACCCCCACATAATCAAACTTTTTTTAGAATTCTAATATGTCTATGTTGTAAATACCAAACCAACTTTTACTTAGAAATGTGCATGTCTTTTTCTGGAAATATTGCTTAATAATATTATGGTTGAGAATTTTTTTTTAACTTCAGATGTATTTAATATTATATGCTAGTCTTATTGAAACTAAAATAATACATTCAACAAATTTATTTTTAAAATAGTTGATTTTTTAATAGGATATCAGAAATTCTATTCAATTTTTTTTTTTTTTTTCCTTTTTATAAGTAAAATTTTTCATTATATCCTCAATTTCAATGTTCTGCAAAAGGTCCCCATAATCCCCATCAATTGACAGCCAGCTAGCCG
>BGPR01052941.1:0-10508 GCA_013235015.1 Araneus ventricosus | reverse complement strand
ACATACTAATATTTCTAATTTTGTGCATCTGATGAATCAAATCATAGACCCCTTGGAGCATGTCTTAAATTTTATTTTCAACTGTACAATTTAGGTTTGAGAAATGTTGTTAGGGTTTTGTTTAGGTGTTAGTAATGATCTATAATACTTTATTCTCAAGATTAAAAAAAAAAACATTCTCTTTGTTTTATGAAGGTTTTAAGATAAATAATAATGAAGTTTTTCTTTGTCTACTCTTTTAATTTAAGTTTAAACCACCTTCAAGCGGCCATGAACATTTATTAAAACAAACTGATTTTCCTCCACTCTTTTCTTATTGAGTCAAATTGTCAGAGAAGTCATTACTATTCCTTCCGCCTTATCTTCAGAGTTAAGTAATGGGTTTATCTGAGTTTCAAGGTGTTTTATATTTTTGGACTTCTGTAAAGAAGTTATCGACGGCGTCCGGCTTGTTAACTTGATAATTTTTTTCCGCTCTTAAGATTCAGTTTGATAATTATAAAACCAGTCTTTGGTTGCTACAGATCAGAAATAAATCTTCCGACATATTTCAATAAAGAAAACTTATACGATTTTCATCATATTATTCATTTTTAAAAAGGTAAATATGATACATTCCTTAATATATACATTTCCTTAAAACAGTTATGTTTTAAAAAGTTTTGCATGATTTTGATGCATTATATAGCATCCATACATTAGTACACTGATCACACCAGAAATGAAAAAGTCATTGGTTGCTATCTGTGCTAATCCATGAAACAATAGTACAGAACTTTTTAGAGTGATAAATAATTTTCAATGTAATGCGATGATTTTTGCAAAAATACTAAATGTGTAATAAAATCGATACATATTTAATAATATAACACAAAAACAATTTGAAATAAGTAACAAATTAATACTGCAAGTCTTTTTCATATTTACTTTGTGTTTTTCAACTTGCCACTTTTCCACAGAAATGCCACATTCTGAACAGGCATACTTGGAATGAAATTCTTCTTCATGTTTCTCTAGTTCACTACGAGGTACAGGCTCTGAGCATCGATCGCAAAGCTGGATTTTCCTTTCACAATGAACGGTATGAATCACGTAATTTTTCGCACTTATGTCTCGTTTGCTAAAATAAATAATAAAATAAGAAATGGTACAAAGGAGAATTAGTATAATATGATGCATAAAAATTATAATTATTACCAATTTTTACAGTATTTAACTTCCTCTTCCATTGTGATATTTCGCAATCAGATACTCTATAACATTTTAAAATTTTCTAATCAGATATGATGGCGATTTGACCTATCACACACTCGGGAAATAACCTATTTTATTTAAAAAACTAATGTATTGTTAAATCAGTTGGAATGACTAAATCAAGGTAAACATAGCATATATTATATAAAAAGCAAATACTAATTCACAGATGCGTTTTTAAATTTCAAATAACAACAAAAAGATACCACCCGCCTAAACTCAGCATTTCAAATTGAAACCGAAACTAAGAGATAGTTACAGTTCTGAGCACATGATGCAAGTAGATTGTTGCCATATTTTAAAATAAAAATAATAGATTAATAATGCTTATAATAGCATATCCTTTAACGAGTTTAGATCTGTCTGAAATGTTTTTAAGAAAATAAACTTTTCCAGCGGGTGAGTTTTCAGTTTTCTATATTTTGGGTACACAGAACTTCTGCGCCGTGCCGAAGATTCACTTCCGATTTCTTTTTGACGAAGCATTCACCGGAAATCGGTCCAGGGCACAGAAGTTCTATTTTACCTCAGATAAAAAAAAGAAACAGACAACTCGTCCAAAGTGAAGTAACTTAATTTTAAATAAAATTAGTAATTATAATTTCTAGTTAAATTAAAATGCACGAGTTTTCTGGTTTGTTTACTTACATTAATGCGGGGTTTACACGCGAACAGTAGAAAAACCGACAGTAGGTTGACGCATGCGCAGAATCATAAAAGTTTTAACCGGGCCACGGCAAGTCTCTGTCCGAACTTGACAGCGACATCCTACTGTCGGTTTTACTGTTCGCGTGTAAACCCCGCTTAAGAACCTTGACTTTATCTGCTTGTATGTTGGAGCCAGGGTTGCCATATTGGCCATTTTAAGGCCAAATTATGGAAATTTGGCCTTATTTCAAAGCCCTTGGCTTTAGAAATTTTCATTTGGCCTTAAATTCATTTTTGGCTTTATTTTCGTTAATGACTTTTAGAACAATTTTTAATTAGTTATTCTATTGTTTTTTAATATTACACATTTCAAATGATATATAATGAGCTGTCAAAGGAAATAACTCCTGAATAGAACATGGATGTTTTGCATTTCTTTCACTTAAATTTTAGATTAATAATAGAACATTGAGCATATGCTTATCAAGTGGAATTCGTTTTCATGAAGGATAGCTGTTCTTCTAATAGTAAATGACGTTTACAATCAATTTGTCAAATTTGGCCTTATTTTTAAGAAAGTTTGGCCTTATTTTGCTATTTTGATCTGGCAACCCTGGTTGGACCGTCCGTCACCTCTCCGGTCCGGACCTCTATCGGAGGTGACGATTGGACCTCCTCTTTGAAGATTCCATTGACTTAGCATTACACCGGAATCACGTAGTACAGGCACTTAAATGTAAACAAACATAGCAGAAATCTCGTCCATACTTTTACTAAAAATAAATTTTTAATTAATAAAGAGTTTTCTGTTTTCTTTATTCGTCGTATGGAATCTCCAAAATTTCCGATACTCTGAAGATGTTAATTAATGTTTAAAGTAGAGATTTTAAATGTCATAGCTTAAGGATACTTCGAAAATATTAAAATTGATGTTTCTATTCCTGTAGCTTGAATTAAAGGAGTTATGAGATTTGAAGCAACAAAGGCTGTTATCCCCTAGTTCCAAGTTAGACATTATTATTAAACATTATTTATTAAATATACTGCAGAGTTTTCTAATATTGTTCGTTATGGGATTTAGTTAAAAATTTATAGTAATTATTTCTGTGGGAAAAAATTGCTTAGCATTGTTGTTTCTAAATATGTGAAGTTATAAGTTTCCATAAAGAAATTTGAATGCATAATAAACATTTTTATAAATTAATGTATTCTTCTGTATATAGTTGTGTTTTACAGAAATATTAGTTCAGCTTACTTTGCTTTGACAAATCTTTACAGTATTAAAGATTTTAAATGTCTTTCAGTCTCTGTATCTTCTGTTGATATTTCCTATACTTCATTCAACTCTGCATTCATGTGAACCATTTAACAGTTGTAGAAAAACATTTTGATATATGCAATAAGACTCTTAAAATGTTACTCAAAATTAAAAATGAAGTAAAAGTATATTGTTAATTGTGTTAATATACTTATTTGGCTGGTATAAGTTTTTTTTTTTTTAATCAACTTGTAAAAATATCTGAACTAAAAACATTGTTTTTGCATTTTGATTCAAATATTCAGACACAAGTTGTTCCAAAATAATATAAAGTTTTCATTGCTATTCTATGCAATAACAACATGATCAACCATTTTTCAGGATGTAATATTTCAAAAACATATTCTGGTTAATAGTTATCAGTGTAGGGATGTGTTTTTGAGTTGTGTCAAAAAATATCAGAATAAGAGGTTTTAGGTAGTATTTAAAACTCTGTTCTGCATCCAAAAAACTACCTTTGTGTTTAACAAAAGCTTTGTTCGGTAGTATGTTTGTAAGCTTATACAGTTATCTTTATTTATTACCTATACTGAAAAGTTATTCCTTTTATTGTTTCCTTATAGAATTTCTCGAGTATTTATTTCACTGGAAAAAGTTGCCTAGCATTGGTGTTTATAATAAGTGAAGTTGGAAATTTTTATAAAGAAATTTGAATGCATAATAAACAGTTTTATAAATTTATATATAACTCTGTATATAGTTGAATGATACAGAGAAATCAATTCATATTAATTTGCTTTGACATTTATCTTTTACATCATTTAAAGATTTAAAATTTCTTCTGATCTCTGCAGCTTATTTTATATATTTCATTCACCAATGCTGCATACATGTGAATCATCAATCAGTTATTGAAAATCATTTTGATAAGCAATAGGAATTATAAATTATTGTAAATTATGTTAATGTACTTACTTGACTGGTAGAAGTTTTTTTTTTTGCCAACTTTTTTTTGTAAACTTGTCAAAATAACTGAATTATAAACATTATTTTTTGCATTTTGAATAAAATATTCAGATGAAAGTGCCCCCCCCCCAAAAAAAAATAAATAAAATTTTATATAACGGGGAATTTCAGCATTTTTTAAAAACACGTGAAAGCCATCCGTATTTGTAGAAAAAATCATTCTAATTTCAAATATGCAAGTGAAATTTTACAGAAAAATTTATTTATTTAAATATTGAGAGCGCAAGATGCACTGAAATAGCAGGAATCGTGATACAATCTGAAACACACTTTCATTGGCCGAGTAGATTCTGACGTCAAGGGTGCCTTCCTTCGCATACTTCTCTTTTGCTAGTTCTGTACCCTGCTTTGAATCAAGGCGTTTGTACGAGCCAACATTTTAAAAGTGAAGTTTTTGACTTTTCTACTGTTCAACGTTCAATTTCACAATGGATATTGGTTTTGTACAAAGTAAATCGGATAATTTGCCAAGGATTGATCCTACAATGATGGCAATGTATTTCAAGAAAAATTCCCATTTTATGATGGCTGAGATACGAGGAATAAAAGCACAATGGTAAAATTTCTCCTTTTTTTTTGTCTTATAATCCTCCTCAATGAAACAAAAAATAAAATAAAATGCTGAACTTAGCTAAAAAAAAACCTGTCATAACTCAGAATCCAAACAGTATCCCATGATGTGTATACTAATTTGTAGACAGACAAAGTGCTTCAAAAAAAAGCATGAAAAACAGAACCGATGAAACAAAATTAATTCTAGCTTAACTTCTTTTTAATGTTAACCGAATTCGTCATAAAAAAGAAAGAAAATCTTTAAAGTCCCATACAAAAAATCAACTGAAAATAAAAAAATAAATTAATTCTGATAATGCTATTGAATCATCACTATCCCCATGTGGATGAATCAGCATAAATGAAAAAAAACAGAAAACCGCTAAAGGCCAGCTACGTTTCCATGTATGTGTCCGAGCTTAACTTTTCATGTGAAAAAATAAAAATAAACTTTTAAAAAATTAAACAAAACCGTGGTTTGAAAAGTATAAAATAATTTTCATTTTAAAATCGGTGCCAAAATAGACACAATATTAAATCTATTTACAAACCTTAATCAACAATAGAACCTTAAAACTACACGTGGTTACCACGTAATCTTTCAATACGAGCTCATAAAGGTACTTATGCTTTTAACCTCATCTTATACTTATATAAAAACAGAACAAATATGAAATTCAAGGCTCTTCTTTACAGTACTTCCTGATATTGTTATGGGGTATCAATGGTTTCTTAAAATGTAAATTCCATGTAATCAAAAAAGAGGGATAATAAAGGGAAAAAACTAATTAAATTTTACTATTTGCTTTAAAATATCTATTTCATTTTTCCTGCTAACCTCACCTTATACTTCTTTAAGTAACTTTTTGAAGACAAATTTTGATTTTAATACATTCATTGAATATAAAGGATTTATTTTGCATCAAAAATTAATTCTGCGAATTATTTTGTTGAACTACGAATGAAAATGAATTTCATTATCAAAGAAGTCGTGAATTTAAACTAATTTTTAAGATATTCTTATTAATTTTCAATAGTACTGTATTTTTTAAAAAAATATGAGAAACATTCGAATATCCATTGAAAAAAATGTATGCAATAAAATAACAAAAACAAGTTTAAAAAAAAAATCTTGAAGAAGGTGGGATCTTCTATATTTGGGCCGGGGAAAAAAATAAATTCCATGTAATCAAACGGGAAAAAACTAATTAAATTTAACTATTTGCTTTAAAATATCTTTTTTTTTTGGCTGCTAACCTCACCTTCTACTTCTTTCAAAAACAAAAAAGATATCGAATTCTGAATTTGCTGTGCTTTATGATATACAGTACAACGTCGCAAATCCGGAATCGTCGGGACTTCGGCAATTCCGGATTTGGGATAATTCCGGATCTTAGATCATTTCCATATTAAGAAGTGATTTTAACATCATAAAACACATAATTCAGTTTAAATTTTTTTAAAACTTATTTATTACTTGTTTTCTTTGATTTATAAACATAATTAATATTATTTCTTTTTAATTTTAACATTTTTACAAAGCATTTCATTTAAAGTGAGTTGCTTCATTTGTTTTGGTTTTTGATTCAGTAACTTCTCTTTTATTTTATGTATCGCCATTATGTCCGACTATGAAATAAAGTCTCTTTGCTCAAGTCCTTTTATTGCGGTGTTCAACACCAGTGGCGGACTGGCCAGGTTGCCAGCTTGCCCGATGGCAAGTGGGCCCCTTAAACATAATCTGATATGGGCCCCCAGGATCTGTGTATGTGAAAGAGAGAGAAAGGGAAGATTTTTTTTCCTAGAGAAATTCCCGCGTCTTTTCTAAAGCAAACAAAATAGCAAGTAGTTTTATGTCCTTCACACAACCTTTTCTTTCTGTGCAAGGTCGGGACGCAAAGACCACTCATATCACCCCCGGCAAAACGGAAGAGTGACCCCTCTGAGCAGGAAGCTGCGGTCCTTGGAAATGTCTAAATAACATTCTTTTTTGTTGTTAGTGCTTATTACAGTAGTAAAACTGACGAAGAAGCGAACAAAGAAAATATTCTACTTCGGACCCTCTGAAACTTACAAGGGGAGGGGAAATCATGTAATTTGACGAAATGGCATCCGTGGGACACTCGCAGGACCAGGGGATAGATGTATTTCTCTGGCCCTAGGACACTTGCCTTTTCCTTGGAGGTGGGGGGCTATGGGAGTGCTTCTTTGGGTATGTTAACAAGGTTGTAAAAGCCGTAAAAGGCTCTTTCTTTCGTGGGTGTGAGGAGTGGTATTCCTGTTTTCAGTCAGCAAAGAAAGAGTAGAAAATGCAGAGGGAGGCTCAGATTTTCCCTCTCTTTACATTGCTTTTCTAGTATTAAATACTGACAGCGGCGAACAGCTGAATAATTCATCTTATTAACTGTATGGATTAAATTATGCCAGTCAACTTTAAATTCACCAACTTATTTAATTTTTGGTAAGCTGAAGCCATTAATTGTTACAAAAAACCAAGAAATAAATTAGTTAAAAAACTGAAAAACAGTGGACAGGAAATGTATTAATATTGGAACTAAATTTTGATGTAGTATATTTCGCATCTGATGAAATTAATGACTTAGGTTTTTACATTTAGCAAATAAAAAAGGCTAAAAATCTTGAGAGTCAATGAAGTTATTTTTTTATTGGTCAAGCATAATTCTAATTTAAATTACAATTATTACACTTTATTAAGCTAATTATAGAGTGAATATTTAACCTAATTAAACACAATCTCCAGGAAAAACTTTCTTTATGTAACAGGAAAGATGAGTTTTAAGATTATTGCTAGAAATTAAATCTATCATAATAATATTGTAAATATGTCTAAAAAGTAAATTTATTTGAAGTAACGAGGAAAGAAAAACTTGGGCTAAAAAACTGATGAAATGGAATGCAATTTTTGCTTTAAAAAAGTTTTTATATCGTAAGATGAAAATATAATTATATATCATGCTTCTTCTTTATCAGGAGAAAAATATAAGATTTATTGATTTGAAACAATAAAAGTTGATTGACTTTCATTACAACATTCCAAAGTATTGTTAAATAATTATGCTTAAAAATATTTTTAAAAAATTGCAAAATTAAGGAGAAAATCTCACAGCAACTAAACTGGCATCATATTGAAAGATAAAAATTTTGAAATTTAATAATGCGTAAAAATTATTTTTATGTGATAATATTTTTTTGAGTTATAGTTGAAAAAATTCCCAATTCTTGCTTAATTTTTAATTAATTAAAATTTAAAAACTTTCTGAGATGCATATTCCTACGCTCTTATAGTATGTTTGTACCAAATTTGGTGGCTTTAGATTCAACGAACTGTAGAACATCAACAGACAGACAAAAACCTACACATACATTCTCTTTTATTATTTATTGACAATTTGCATACAAAAGCATGATCAGAAGCAAAACATAGAAATAAGACTATGGTACTCCGTGTTAGATTTTATTGCTTAAAAAATAAAATGCATCTATAACTTATAATTTTCTTGTTTTCAACTGTCTTGTTTGAAATTGATTTAGTACAAAAGTTCAGTTCTTTACATGTAAAGAGAAATTGTTCGTCTTTTATAAAAATCTGCAGTTTTTGTCCAAACTTGATGAAATTTTTCGCATGTGCTCTTTAAAACAAAAGGAGAATCACTGTCAACTTTTCAAAGTCCTGTAGTTAATTAAAATTTCAGTTATTAAAAATTGAGCAAGATTTTGTTGTTTTCCTCGTGAAATCTTTCAAAACTCATTTCAGAAGAATGATTTTTTGATTATTTTAGAAATTCAAAAAATTATTTTTGTAATGATATAAATTTAATGACAAATTACGAAAATATTATTACTACAAATCACTAAGCTAATAATCATTAAATGAATTTCCTTCCCTCACTCTTACAAAAAAATACTCTACTAATGGAGAACATTTCTAATTCACGCTTTGTCGCTAAAACCGTATAAGAAAAATTTAACCTAAAGAATTTAAAATCAAATATTTTTCATGATATTTTCGTTATTTTACTCGGGAAATTGATTTTAACCCTGTATGTGAGAAGTTTATTGGTATTAGACTTGGTGGCAACTTTGAATTCTTGGTGTGTATCTAAAAATAATATGCTATGCGGTTATCAATTCCTTGCTTTAGTTTGAACTCATTTAATCCAGCTTTGCAAAGCGAACTATTAGAATTTAATTTTAGGGTAGGGTGGACCTTGAAGAACAAAGTCAAAATAAAAATCATCACTTTGAGTTTGTCTTCCATCCCTACATTAAAAGGTACTAAAATCAAATACAAATTTGTAGGATGTCCAAAATTAAATTTCTGAATTCAAAGTCTTGTCAGTCTCATCTGGGTCAAAATATATTGGAAAACCAGGCAATGATCTCGTCGCAGAGAAAAAGTGCTCCTTCTCTGTGGAGTTTGCAAACCGTTTTGCTAAGATCGCCACCGAATATGATTAAATATAATCCAAACACTTATTCTTTTATCAAAGGGATTTGTAAACAACGTGTGTGAGGGATTATAATCCCAATGCTAAGAATAACCGCTTAATAACTAATAAATACTAATTATCCATGAGTCTTTCTCTTTATTAGAATTGAGTTGGAATAATTTCATTATTTAGATTTAGTTCAGTTGAGAGTTCCGATTATGGTTAAGTTGGGTTTCTATACTGTGCCGACCATTATGCTTGTTTTTACCTTTCCTGTTCTTAATAGCCCTGCATCGATTGAAAATATATTAAAAGAACTTTATCTGTAAGGAGTGAAATCCATTTTTGAGATATCAAAGCATATTTGTAATAATATTAGTATTCGTAATGAATGATCTAATGATATTAGTGAATTCTGTTTTTCAAAGCTAAAGATAAAGAACAGATTTAGAAGTTCATTTTCTGAAGAGAACTTGGAATTCTCTGTATATTGCTATCTATTGGAAAGGAATTGTTAGATGATTTGGATGCAGAAGTAATTATTGACATACCATCTACTAAACTCAACGGCTGACTAGATATCTAGTAAACTCAAACGCTTACTGAGTTCTGTACTTTTGAGTTGTTAATCTTTTAAAGTAAGAAGTATTCTTTAAATTTGTTGAACTTGGTACATGGTTAGCTCTATAATTTCGGTTTGGTTTAAAAATTCTAAAAATAACAGTACAGTTCCAAAATTACAGTAAGCTATACACCCACCAAAAATTATTTAAAATTCAATCATAAATTTGTTTTTGTATTCGGTAATTCTTACTTTCAATAATATGTAATAATACATGTATACTTTAATTAGTAACTTGACTAGCAAAGCGAGGTCCTGTTTTCACTGGACCGTTCGAGCGAAAACAGTTTGTTTCTCAGTAATTTACTGACTTGTCTAATAGTCTGTTTGTCTGTAATTTGTTTTGCCACGATCAAACGCGTTGTTCGATTTTCTTTGAATTTGACATGAATGCTCTTTGATGTCGGCGAAAACGACGATGTGTTTTTTATTTTTTTATTCCGTTTCAAGATGGTGGACGCTTAAATGGTTGCGTTTCATGTAATGTTGTGTTTTTCCAACGATTGTAGCCAAACGAAACTCCGTTCATAATTCATCCAAAGATATCTCTAATAATAACAAATTACATTTAATTACGATTTTGTTAATATTGATAAAAGCAGACATTTAATTGTACTTTAATTAATAATGATAAAAGCAGACTTGCGCAAATAATTTGAATTTGGAAAATAAATGGCTTAACTTTTAAAGACTGAAA
>BGPR01052940.1:0-10508 GCA_013235015.1 Araneus ventricosus | reverse complement strand
ATTCAATTAGTCTGGGAAAAGCATGGACGAGTGAGGTCAAACGAATGAAATTGGTAATCGGCCGATTTAAATGTCATTATTCTAAATGTTCTGTTGTGTGAAATACGTGTTCGTGAATATGTTTATTGTCGGAAACCCTTTGCGCATGCTCCGGGCGGAGTTATTTTCATCAAAATAGGGGGAAAGTGAAGAATGGAAGGGTGTGTTTACATTTGACTGAGCTTTATCTAACAAAGAACTCCGGAAATGCGCTCATATGACTCATTGCCTGACACCCCTTTCCGTTGTAAAATCTTCCAAAAGTGGTTGTCTCGGGATCCGTTGCTGAACAGTACATCGTGTTGGTGTTCGTCATTGTGAAATAAGTAATTGAAAAATGCAAAAAGGACTGCTCATTTGAACTCTTGAAAGAACACGCATAAATCGGACCTTAGGCTTAACGCACACAGAGAGAGATTACTCAAATGTCAATGAGAGAGATTAAAAAATTCAAAATTGTCCAAGATTTATTGAAATGTATTGGAAACATATTCGGTACTATTGACTTGGAAGAATAATAAAGACCCTAGTTTTCTGCGTACTGTCCATTTGAGTTGTCCCTGACCATTTTCTGTGATAAAGTCATAACTTCATATTTTATTTCTTAACTTTTTGCTTACGGGCAGAACAGATGCCTTACTTACTGGTAGAATTTTTTATTCTGCGTGTGAGCTGGTACACTGAGTTACCATTGATTCATTTGTACGTGGTTAACCTATCTTTCCTCCAATCACCCTACCAATGGTTTTACTCCCTTGCTCTCTTGTATCATCCCATGTTGGATGGCTGAGTTGAATGTTAAAGAGGAAGGATAAAAATAGGCAATACCAATGGACAGTCGAAATGGACAGCTGATATTGTTGGTTAATGGTTTAAAAAGGTGGGGAAGTGCTTACCTGTTTCTTTTGCCAATATTCCCGTTCCGAAAAGAATATTTGTAGATTTCATCATCTCGCCACCTAAAGGATAACAGAACCTCAATGAGATGTCTATTTTGGATCTGTCTATTGTTGTCTTGTCAGACTCTGATATGTTAAGGCTTCAGTGTTGAGACATGCTTTTTCTGAGAAATGGTATCTGCACTGCAGTTAGAAGACCGTAAGCTCAATTCCCAGGTAGCACAACATATTTCCCGATATTGTGCAATATTGTTCGATATTGTATAATATATGATATTGTACAATATTATACAATATTGCGAATATTGTTCAATATCGTACAATATTGTACCATATCGTTGGGCTACAGGGCTCTTGGGGTCAATGTCTATTCTTCAAGCGTTGCTCAGATTCATCTTGATGGAGCACGAGCTCGTCCATTGAAGCTGCAGTTTATTTTGCAATTATTATATTTTTTTTCGTTTCCTTACTGAGAGTTCGATGATGTTATTCAATGAAAGAGATAAATCCATTTGTGAACCAAATTCTGTAGGTGCAACAGGAACCTGCTGTCATTCCGTAGAATTTCAGCACAAATAAGTTTAAATTATATGCAGCTGAAATAACGAACGCAATGACTAAAAATGTATATGATGCTTTCCTTGGTCGCGAGTGGCTTCTTGAAACAAATCTTTGAAAGCGTGAACTTTCTTTTATGTAGTTTTATAGTGCGTTAAAGAAAATAGTGGAAGAGCTTAGGAAAAGTTTCTCTTTTAGTTGACGGATTTGGTCCCAAATTTGATGCAGATTTACAATTTTGGCGATGTAAGGACAAAATATCCAAGTTAATCCATCTAGCTTCTTGATTTTTTTGTGTTATCTCACATGCACTCGAAATAGAGTGACATTGGATAGATCGGTCTCTTACCCAATCGCTACAAAACGATCCCAACAGCACACGGTGTTCCAGAATGGGTAACAATCAACACTCCAAGATCTGGTAGCTCCTTATGCGGTTTAAGGGCATTAATCAGACAAGAGTAGGGGTGGCGCCAGAGGAGAGACCAGCCCCCCCCGGTGGGGGTACCGGGGCCCCCCCCCTCGGGAAAATTCTTGTATCCCGACGGCGAAAATTTTTGTATGATAATTTTTGTACAACTGTAGTTGATACATAAGAATCTGGCGAAAATTTGAAACCAATTTCATTAAACTCGTCCCCGTACAGCAGGTTGTGCCCCTGTCGGGCAAATCGGGCCCCCCGTCGGGCAAACTCCAATTTCGTTAAACTCGTCCCCGTACAGCAGGTCGTGCCCCTGTCGGGCAAATCGGGGCCCCCGTCGGGCAAACTCTAACGCCATTCATGAACAAAAACCTGTGCTTTCACCATGATTTTATAGAATTTACCAGTTAGACAAAAAGACAGACACACACAGACAAAAAAAAAATTAAAAATCGGACAAAGGGATGCCTGAAAGATTCATCAAAATCTGGAAGTCGATTTTTTGATGATGACATCATTTTTTGCATGCTTCGTACACGACAACATTAATAATAATTATTAATGTTGTCGTGTACGTGCATTTATAATCTCTCTAATCAGCCTAATTCCCATTAGATTGATTAGAGAGAATTAAATGCGCTATGGAAAGATGTGTGCTGTGAATGCTTATCTCTATTGGAAAAACCATTTTGCATTTTTATATAATTTCATTTAGAATTAATTTCACCATCAGCGGATTAAACATGATCATTCCTCTGTTTTCTCGAAAACATGCTCAATTCTTATTGCATGATTCAGACTTATTATTTCTTTGCAAACTAGATAACTTATCTGTTTAGGACAAGTATAAAATGCTGCCCTGGTATATTCTCATTCCTCTGCTATCAGAATGATAAGATATTCGTCTGTTTGATAAGATTACTCAGAGTGATAAGCCTATACAAGTGTTTACTTTCAAAACGATTTCTCGGAACATGAGTGTCGGACATATAGTACTTCCTTACAAGATAAATGTATCAAACCAATGTGTATTTAGTTCAAAGCCGACTTTTATAAGAAAATCACATTTCCTTTTATACTGATTTCCATTCATTTTTTTATATTAACATGAATACTTCTTAATAACAAAAAAAGCAAAATATATTCTATAATTTAATATTGTTATGTCTGGAGTATATTAAATAATAGCAATTGCAAAAATGCGGGATCGTCGAACTTAAACTTCCGCAACTCAGAGGTTTCTGTTGGGCGTATAGGCTGTATTTATATGAAGGAGATTTTAGTAAAACAATTTGCCAATAGGTGGTGCTGTAACAATTTTGAAAAATATTCTTCCGCTTTTTCGCCTGAAAATAGGGTTCTACATTTGAATGCAGTAAATTTGCATTAATTTAAAAAAATATTGCAAAGAATGCTGTCTTTTAGATGCGACAGTTTTGTGGATTTGTTCCCTGTAAATTCGGTCCTTTAATAATCTACTCAGCCGGAAGTCTAAAGCCGGCCATTCACTTCACAGATAAACTGGATATTTTGGAACGAGAGAAGGAAAAGCCATAAAAAAATCTATGGAAATCAGCCAAATGGCTTGTGGTGGTTGGAATCCCGTCTGGACTGAAATCGGAGGGAAAACGCTGGAGTTTAAAGTCTCGCTCCAGAGGGAACCTGAAAGAGGCTAGCGAAAAGAACAATGCCTTGTGTACATTGAAGCCTCGCTTTGAGGGCAGCATAAATTAAAATCTGTTGACTGGGGAAAATCAAAGAGCGATTGACAAGCAGCTGTAGAGAGGGAAAGAAGATCGCTCCCCTACCCTCGTTCAGAGTTAACGTCATTTTAAATGTAAGTGAATGGCGTGCCTGTATTTTTCGATTAAAATGGGTGAAAAAAAACGGGTTTAGAGCAAATGGTATGGCTATCCTTCAAGTGAATGGACGGCTTAACGGTCTATGATCAAGTAAGCGAGGAGGCCACTGTGAAAAGAACGGCTGATCCTGTAAACGTTTGTCGTAATACCTGTTGAACGCCAGGATAAATGGCGGGGGGCATTCTCTACAAAGATCGTGTCTTGGACGTGGGAACATGGAACACAAACGTTTTTAGCATGTGCATTAACAGGTTAGGTTTCACAATCTTTTGGAATTACCGTTTTAAAAAATAAGGTCTAATATTGAACTTAGCAGTGAAATTGTATAAGGTGTACCCAAATGAAAAGAAGACTACAGTTATGTGTAAAGAAATTTTAATAACAATATTCTAATTACAGTACCTTAATTAAGGAATAAAAGGATTGACTAATTTAGAATGTGAAAGTGCATCACTTCGACGAGACGTTGCGCCAGCAGATATTATTCATTTCCTTCCGCTTCTTGGATGGGAAAAGGGTTGGGGATGGGAGGGGAAGAGAAAAAACCATTTTATCTCCACGTGAAATGTCTGTATCCAGGCAATAGCGAATAGTTTACTTTTTATCTGAGGGAAAACATTAGATTGCTGAGTTTCGGTGTGGAAACTTAGATGACAGCACGTTTTTTAGTGAGGATTTTGGGGAAGACACTAAAGAGAGTCATATACAGAATTGGCGTTTCTGTCGTTTTAGTTAACGCATTGTAGGAAGTTTTCTAACTAAGAATTGCATGGAGGAGCTAAGAGTTGTACAAAGGAGCTGTCAGGAGTAATAATTCAATTTTTTACTTTTTTGAATGCGAAATATACTGATAGAAAGTTTTGCAATCGTCAGAAAGTTCACCCTCGAGAAATGGATGAATTTTGCCATTTTCTGAATATCGGTAACGACTCCAAAAAACTGCTTATGAGAGTGTATTAGTCTTCCCGTCTTTATGTAAAAACGCTAACTCCAAAATGCAAAGAGCTAGATGTGTGAAATTTGAATTGGTCAGACGCCAAAATGTTAGATCTGTATCAAGTTTTAGACCCGATGCGTTAATACAGAAGTTTCAAACCTATGGTACGCGAAGGCCTAGTTGGGGTTGAATTGGTCAGACACCAAAATGTTAGATCTGTATCAAGTTTTAGACCCGATGCGTTAATACAGAAGTTTCAAACCTATGGTACGCGAAGGAATAGTTGTTGGTACGGAAAATCAAAGCTGGTAATGGCGGAAACAAAAAAACATAAGGAATTAAAAAAGTTACAAAATTTTGTTTCCCCAAATAAATACTTGCTATTTAATAATAATACCACTTCAAAAGTTTATTATGACGGAGTGTAATTTTTAACCATCCTTATAAGTTAATGCGAAATTATTATAAAAATGATTTCATTTGTTTTGGTGTTGAACTAATACTATTATAAAAATTGAATAAAGTGTAAAATCAAAAATAAGTTCTGCAGATGATATTAATTCGAGTCATTTGACTCTTAAGCTAACATAATTTAGAAAAAGCTTCTTTGCCTAGACGGATGGTTGTTGGTGGTGTGGGAGATATGATAGTAAGGGGTACGAGTAATCTTTAAAGCTGTTTTTCTCAGTTTGCTTTTTTCCAAATTGTGTCTGCTACAAAATGCTAAAGTCAATCTCTTTCTTTCTAATTACTTGAAATTTTTTCTGTTCACTCCCAAATGCATGCTTAAATAGAATTAGGGATGGATTTGTAAAAATTTTGATTAGAAATTTTTTAAAAGTGTATAAAGTGAAAAATTCTGATATTTTCCAAAAATTTTCACAAAATTTCGAACAACATTTTTTGTCTCAGAAACTAACATAGATACCAAAAATCCGATCCCTATTTCTGTTAAGTGCATTGAGAGGTCCCTTTCAAAAAATTTGGGGGAAAATATTAAAAATTGTATGAGAAGAAGAATTTTTAAAAAAGGCTTATTTTTTTTTAAAAAATTCAAATTTTTAAATTTTAAACTTTTGAAAATGAAAACTATTTTAGAAATTTAAGTTCCTGCACAGTTTACATCTATCTACTGCAAAATTAAATAAGTTTGATCAAAATTGTAGAAGAAAAATTTTGGGGTGCTAAGTCCCCTTAAGCTAACATAAGTCCTTATCATTATTGATAAAAACTTCTTTGCATAGACGGATGTTTGGTGGTGGTGAGGAGGAATGACCGTAGGGGGTACGCGAAAACATAAAGATTAATCAAGGGGGTACGCGAGGGAATAAAGGTTGGGAACCCCTGCGTTAATGGGAGGAGACACTTTTCCTATGTACGTACTTGATTTACGTTACTGATGCATGAAACTTAACAATATAAGTTCATAGTTGTCAACTTTTTACTTTCTCGTATACGAAGTATACAAAGAGAAAGTATTGTAATCGTCAAAAATTCGAACTCGAGATTTTGACGACTCTCCGCGTTTTAGACCTCCCTGAGTCCGAAAAACACAATTTGGGAATTATGTCTGTCTGTGTGTCTGTCTGTGAACACGATAACTCGAAAACTGTTAGAGATAAAGGGATGAAATTTGGCATGTGAACTTGACACATAATTTGTAGGTTTCTATCAAATTTTGGACAAAATCCGTCCACGGGAAGTCTGTCTATCTGTATGTCCGCGGTCATGTGAAAGCTATAATTCAAAAACTTGAATAGATAGATGAATAAAATTTGGTACACAGTTTTATCATCATGAATGTAGGTCCGTATCAAATTTTGGTCCAAATCCGTCAAAGGGTTGACTGTTTGTCGGTCTGTATAATTTACTTTTGAAGAGAATCCGTTGTCTCCATGCGCATGCGTACTGGAAGAACGGAACGGAATTTCATTACGGAGTAGCGTATTACGTCAGTTTGCCCTTGAGCCGGTAAGAGAGGAAAATCGTTACGCATCTCTTTGAAATTCTTTACCTAGTTTAAGAGGTGCATTACCATAGTTTATTATATTATTATTTATTATATTACCATTAGTTTTTATTTATATTTTTATTAAATTCGCAGTTGAGTGTCACGTCGAAGAAAAATTTTGAATAAATTTCAATTATTGCGTTTATAAACATGCGATAAAATTATTAAATACATCAACTTATGCGCAAGTTATCGTGACCGTATTTAAATGTAATTCTTAAAAATTTTGAAAACTTCTGCAAAAATAGGGCGGAAGTCCTACTGGCATCATTGAACAGATAATCATTTGAGTCTCAGAATGGCGTACAATTCCTTTCCTTCCAAAATTTTGTAACTTTTTTAATTCCTTATATTTTATTGTTTCCGCCATTAACAAATTTGATTTCGCGTACCCCCAACTGGTCCTTTGCGTACCCTCGGGGTACACGTATCACATGTTGGGAACCTCTGCTTTAGAAAGTTTTTATAGGAAGGTCTGGTCTCGTATGGGTGGCTGTGATAAGGCAATTGTTGCAAGACGAGAAAGAACTTGATTAGCGTTTCGAGATCGACAAAGAATTGCAAAGATTACATATCATTTCTATCTTAGATTATGACTGCTGGCTCCCTAAACTAGGTATTCAAAGATAAGATCTGTTGTCACTTTTGACGACCTGTGCCGATACTATTCTTATCTTCCTCCCATTAGCAATCAATAGAATCCTCGTACATGAGTTGGTACTATAGGACAGGGGGATAAAAACCTATTACAAATTTTAGATTAAAAGCCCCAAAGATCAGCTGCACAGATGGGGTGAACTAGAGTAGAGTGACAGGCCACTCATTTTTTTATTCGAAAATGGGATTTTAAATAAGATGAACTGCCAAAAGATTGTGTTTATATTTTCTTGTTTATAAGAATTGCAAGGTGCCATTTTGTTACGGCCGCCGCCATTCCGCCAAACTGACGAATAAGTTGTTCGCCAACGAAAGTGAGTACTGGTAGCGGATAACGCGCGCAGTAAAATATGTGTTGAGATATTTTATTCGCTTTGTTTCGAATTTATATGTTTGTGCTGTGTCCCATTTGGAAGAAATAAATAAAATTACTGGAACTAAACATGAAGTCGTGATTTATCGTCTCCGATCACAATAGTTCATTGTAGAACATTAGTTACAAATTAAAACGAACCCTCGTGACAAGAATATACTTGCTTTATTCTCCAAACTTTAGTTTTTCAAACTAAGTCAATAAATGGAATGTGCGTGGAATTTCTGTAGCTTATACGTATGATAAATTATTTTTAAGCTGAATGCAGTAGTTGAATTTTTATTATTCGAGTTCGTGTACCCTCAGGGGTACGCGTACCACAAGTTGGGAACCTCTGACCTAATCAGTGGCGGCTCGTCCATAAGAGCTGCATTTTAAAAGATTGTATTTTCGTTTATATTCTAATTGGCTTACTTTTCCACTTTGAGAATTCAGTGATCAACGAAAATGGCCAAAAAAGTAATAAAAAATGAAAAAATAAGACGGAAAATTAATCAAGAATTAAGAGAGAGACAAGCTGCATCAAGTTTTGCTCCTCCTACGGATCCGATATTAGCGGAAGAAAAGCAACCCGTTCTCCGCTTGAAATTGCATTCATTTGAGCTGCACTTTTTTCCACCTCTCATTTGGCGCGACTTCCTCATTTGGCTCTTTTCCGCTTTTTCTCAGTAGTTTCAGTCGTTAAGTCGTTTTTTTTAATCCAATTCTGGAGAAGTTGTAATTTTTTGCTTCTTTCAGTTTTTTTCGGGTGCTGATTACGATTATGAGGTTTGCCACCAATAATTTTTGTCGGAATTTTAGTTATAGCCAAAGAACATGAAAAAATTTTCCTCCAGTTTTCTGCTTATATCTCAAAAACTATCAGTTTTTAGCACATCATCGTCATATACCAAAATAATCAGCACAAAATTTCCTACTACTTAGGTCTGTAAAACTTTTACAGCACTGCTTGTTTCTGAGCTGACGAGCCTCCACTGAGCCTAATTGATAATTGATAGTGATGCCGGAATAGGTCACCCCACGGAGGTGAAATAAGGCCACCAGAGATATTTTCTAATGACTTGAAAAGGGAAGGAAAGCGTTTGCCTGTTTTTCCGCCGGATTCTCGACTGCGAAAAAGTATTTTGAAGTTTCACTTAAGACGACCAGGACCTTCAAAATTATTTTTTTAAATTTTCAACTAATCAATTTGAAATTTCGAATGTATTGTTACAAAGCTATAAAGTCGTTTCCCTGAGATCCTAATCTTGGCGGCAAACTTGGCGACTTGGCGACAAAAGGAATTTTCTAGAAGGACCTCGAACTTTCAAGCTATTTCTAATGGCTTCATGAACTTTCTGGAGATTACGTCACTTCCTACGTAATAAAGTCACTTCCTGTTGAAAAAGTATAAAAGCAAACTCTCCAGCCAAAAGAGTAGTTGGATTTTGATCAGCAAGCAAGCTGGTGAGCTAACAAGAAGCCTTTGAGTTCTGTGTTGAGATTTATTGGTAGTTTCTGTTGTAAATTTTTACAAGTGCTGTTTGAATACTTGTGCTACGTTTCTTTGCTTGGAATATTCGTAAAATAAAGGCTTTACTTTTTAAAATCCTGCTTATTGGACTGCATTCACGTACACTCACAAGTCGATTTTGTCACAGTATTAATACGAGCACTACGTAAGACAACACAGAAAATTTCTCTGAAATATATATGTTTATTTATGTGAATTATGGGTATAAATGTAATTTTTAATAATAATTAGTGGCTATTGTAATAAATGTTCCATGAGCTCCAAAATTAGTCGAAATCACTCTAATCTTTTATTAGTTGCTCTATCCCTTTTCAAACAAAAATTGGGATTAATTTTTATGTTTCAGAAAGGAATTTCAAAATGAAGACACGTAATAACTCGAAACAATCGATTTTGGAAAAAAATGTGCCCAATATTTGATATGGAAGAAAATATTTAAGCTCTAATAACAAAATAACTTTTATATGATAGCCAAAAATTCTTCTCCGTATGCGTTTTTATACTTAATATAAAATATCATGAAACTTGAACAAAAATTGAAGCGCCCGGAACATTTATTAGAAGACCTTAAACCTTTCAAGTTCACTGCAAGTTTCGTATCGAAAATTACTAAATTTATTTCAAAAATGGGTATTAAGCATGTAGCTGATCGTAAATATGTAAAGGAAAAAAAATTAGCATTTTTTATTTTCAAGAAATATGTGGTTCTGCAGTGAATTCAATAAACGGTAACGGGCTATTTTTTCTCCGAATAAGTTATCAACGAAATGCAAATTAAATTATGTATTTAATTTATAAGTATACGAGAGTATTCAGGATATTGAGCCTTCATAAAATTCAATATTACTTTCGAAGATACAATTTTAAAAAATATCGATTTGTGCAAGAACCCTCATCATTTTGTTTCTCTTAGAGATCGAAAGCAATTTAGCTCTTGCAATGCCGATATCTTTGTGAATACTAACGGTATTGAGCTGGAATTTTTATATAAGTTGCCCTATAAATCTGACTCTTAAGTTATGAAAGAAAAAATTACGCTACGTTTGGCCCACGCGCAATAAAAAAAAATGCTCAATGTGTGGTTTCACTGAGAAACTAATGAACGCGAAAGGGTTAATTGTTATTAAAAATTACATTTATTCCCATAACTCAGAAATAAATAAATATTTGCAGTGAAATTTTGTCTGTTGTCTTAGATAGTGTTCCTATTAATGCCTGAAACATTTCAAATTGATTAG
>BGPR01052939.1:0-10508 GCA_013235015.1 Araneus ventricosus | reverse complement strand
TAATGTAAATAAACAAAACAAGAAACTCGTCCTGTTATTAACGGCATATAAATTTTTCTCCAATTTTAACATCGCTTCCTCTGTTGTCCAATAATTGAAATGTATAATTCTGATAATTGCTTTTCCTCCTACCTTTTTCCCTATTGCAAACATTCATAGAGCTGACAGATGGCACTGGAACCTCAAAATCAGACATAAATAGAACCGAATCTTCTACTTCCTATTCCTTCAAAAGATAACGACTTCTATTTTATCTTTCGTTTACCAGCCCGGACATAAAAGACAAAGCTTTAAATTAAAGAATCATTAAAAGATGTGTAGAGTTTATTTTTCCCCAAGTGGAAAAACTTATATATAAAGAGATTGGATTAAAACAGTGGTAGAGATCTCAATGCGCGTTCATTCACATCTAATGTTTATTCTTCTCCACATATTCTTTATAAGATCATGGTCTGAGTGAAGTGCAGGGCAGAAAATACTATTGATAACATTCTGGTAAAATCACATTTTCGTCGAGTTTCAATACAAACCAATGCTCCGTCATGTTAAAGAGCCTAATAGGATTCTCTCAGCAATTCCAATACTGGAATCAACTGATGCTCTTATATTTGCTGTTATTCCTTATAGTTCAACTCTTTCAAGCAAAAGAGAAAGAACGTTTGACCATTAAATCAAAAACCACTCCAAGTCATTACTGATCCTACACCTTGATGACTACACGAAATACTTTTTGGTTCACTTTTTAAATCATACCAGTAACATTTATATCCGTTGTTTGCATCTATATAGCACTTTTTCTCGTGAAATAATATGGTTGAAAAACGTTTATCGCAAAAACACAATTTGCTTAATCCAGTTCTGCTGTGCTATTTTTTGGTGTTGTTTCAAATTTAGTCTCTTCAACTTTTCTTGAAAATTGTTATTTTCGAATCTCGTATTCTTCTGTGAATGGTGTTTTTAGATAGTTCAAATGATGAAAATGTCGTATTTTCCCTGGATACTATACTGACAAGGACATGCTTTTTTTTGTCTCTACCAGACCTTCTTTTATTATACAGGCTGTTTTCTGTAAACTGACACTAATATGAGCCATCTGTAGTTCGATTTATTAGCTGAAATGCCCCCTCCTCAAAGTTGGTAGTGAACCAGCGACATCATATGAAAAAAGATACAGTAAAAAAACTAGTTCCGAATGTTGTTTATAGGGAAAATGTGGCGCTGTTGTAGTCTACACAACTGAGAATTAGACAAATCGATAAGAAAAAAGATAAGAAAGGCGCATTCTCGGTCTGCGCCGTAGTTTTTCCGTGAAAACGTCGAGATAAAATCATAAAACAAGTGTCTCGTATTAATGTGTAGTTTAATTAGCGATCTCTTTAATACAATATTTACACAGCAACTGCGGAACGAAGTGAAAATTTAACACATGTAGTGTTTGGAGCAGTGATGTGGGGTGGGTAAATACCCCACAGTTGATGAAATAATAAATTTGAATGTAAGCAAACACAGCATATAGCATAAGACATGATATGAGCAATTTCTTTAAAAAGTATCTATACCGGGTGTAACAACACATAAGTATAATCAGTGCAGAAGAAATTAATATTTAAAGATAAGCAATAGAAACTTCAATACAAAACAAAAATCCTAAAAAGCGTACGAGTTACGAGAATTATAACTGGTTGCATCGTTTACATTTATAAAGATACAAACGTAACATATAAAAGCATGGAAATAATAATTAATAGCCCTAAATCAAGGCTGTGGAAAAAATTAATTTTGGAAATGAAATTTTCTGACCACATATTTCACTAAGATTTTGGCTTCTACTTTTATGAAGAGGTCTCTGTGATTGTTTAAATTTCATATACTCTTTCTTACTAAATTTTCTTTCATAGGCGATAACCATACATTAAAAACAGTCTGAAGCAAAAGCTCTTAAAGAGAGTTTTACTTTTTAATAAAACATTATTTTCTACTCAGAGTTGGAACTAACTCTCTCTTTGTCCTCTCTCTATTCATACTATAACAAAACGGTATATAAGAACATATCTAATGACAACAGTAATTTATGTTTACCTCAGAAAGTAAACACAAACTAATGATGGTATTGGTTGAAAAGTAAATATTTAATAGAAAATCATTGTGTTAAAATAGTTGGGATCGTTTTATAAACGCGTTTATGCACATGTAAATTTTGTTTTCATCTAAACTATTTTCAGAAATTGATAACGTGTGTGAATGATTTTAAGGTAAATCTGTTCAAGCAATACTTATTAAATTATGAGTCTTAAGTCAGCATAATACCAGTGTTAACACTATAATAATAGCTTTCTTTTCAATTGATGAACGTTCATGTATTGTAATTTTAACCGCTTTGTAGCGTGAAAATTCAATAAAAGATATAGAACCAATTTGTCAAATTTATCATGTTCACATGGAATCCTAAATGGGGAATCAGAAATATTTGAATCTGAAATGTCTCAGCATCATTCGAAATGATATGCGCCTATAAAAAAATTAAGTGTTGAATTTCAAACCAAAAGATAGATTTCGAAAACAGAAATTCAACATACTTCATTGTAAAATGTTTTCCAATGGACAATAAAATATTTTACAAGCCTTTTAAATGGAGAAAAGGAATGAATAGAAAAATTACTCAAAAAGCAGAATTCATCACAAAACTGCTCTTCTACGAAATACATCCATAATTTGGGAAAACAAAATAAATGAAACCGAAAAGAGGGACATTCACGGTTTTTAGGGTATTGGCTGTATTTCAACCTTTGAGAAATTTCTTATTCAGTTCTTTTTGTTTCTGAGTTGAAGAGCAGTCCCTGTTAAGTCCAGTAAACGTTATTCAATGTATTGCTGGGAAGAAAATTAAAAAGTTTTATTTTGTGTTTATGAATCAAAATATTACATTAAAAATTATCTAAGATATAGGTTTCTTTATTTATCATTAAGAAACCTTAGTGATCATTTCAGAGAGAAGTTGTATATCAAATTCAAATATATAAAATAGCTTTTACAATATAACAGTACTCGAATAAAGATATTTTATCGCTTTAAATTAAAACCAAATTAAAATTCCTAAAATCCAGATTCGAATTTTCTAGAAGAAATCGTGCTAAAATTTTTTTGCATATAGATTTTGACAGGTAAGAATAAATAAATTAATATAAAATGTATTTAAATTTCTTAATTATTCCAAAAAGTTATCAAACGTTAATCAAAGATTTTCCATTCTAACATTTTTAATTGTTGTAGTTTCTTAATAAAAATTTGATACTGTACTCTACCACTATTTTAAATCAACCGTTTTTTATATATAATTTTTTTCCAATTTTAGCCGCCTAAGTAAAATTTCAGGTTTCTTTAATTTAAAGTTTGGACTTTTATTTCCGAGCTGGTAAAGGAAAGCTAAAGCTGAAATTGTTATATCTTCCACAGAGAAGGAGAATCAGAGGTCTCAGTCCCCAATTTCATCTCCGCCCCCACACGTTAACTGAGACAGCTAGCCACTTCGATTCCCGCTTTTTCAAAGGGAAAATTCCGAAGTCGGCGCCATGTTGTGTACCTTTGTATACGTTGAATCTCTTCATAAGAACAGGTAGGATTAATAAGTGTTCCTGACTTTTATGAAAGACAATTTGCATGAATAAATAAATTGGAAACATTTATTTTCGTTTCAATAAATAAAGTACTGAAGTTTTCTTTTGGAAATTGCAGTAGAATTTTAAACTGCTCTCATTTAAGGAATAATACTCTCTGAGTACCCATGCAATATACCTTGTCAGTGTGTGTGTTTTTATATATTTATTGCTGAATAATATGATGTGGAATTAAAAATAACCCCGCAAGATATCTATCCTTTGCCTCTATCTGTCCAATTATTTATTGTTAACTGTTATAATAATATCCATGCTATAATTCTTTTATCATTAAAATTAATCATATTGAGATTCTATATCAATAGAAATGTCGCAGTACATTACACATTATGTATGTAATAATATATGTATGACTACATTGCAGATATTAGGGTAAAGTTTTCAAACATTTTTAGATTATTTTGATTTTAAAGTGTTGCCAATAAGTAATTCAAAATATCAAATAACAATCAGTTGTATATCTAAAAAAAATTATGCAAATTTATTTTACTTTCTCTTGAGAGGAATGCTTATCTTCTTCAGAGTTTGAATTCGGCTCATTGATTTTTAAAGCTCCAATATATTCCCATCCCAATGTCCTTGTTATTGTTTTGCATGCATTATATTTCTTCTTGAAATATCTCATCCTTTTCTTCACTCTGTACCAGTGATGGCTATTCAGTGGTAGTACTGGTTGTATTCTATTGGCATTAGAGTTTCAGCCATAATTTCAAGATTCCAAATCTGGACTTTTAAGGGTTAAAGTAATTTGGGGGAAACCGAAAGGGTGTGCCTTTTTCTCTCCGTAAAAATTCAAAGTGAAACTGACGATAAAAATTAAATATGTCAAACCTAGCTTAAATGTAAATGTTTTTCAATAATCGCTGAACTGCCTAGTCTAAATATTGCATCTTACTAAGAGTTGAATGTAATCTAGAGAACTGACACGGCAACTTTGATATCAACCGACAAAAAATTCATTTTATGTTAAATAAATCAATATTTTTCCCATTAAGATCATTTAACAGTTAAAATTTTATTAACACTTGAAATATTGAAAATATTTGAATTATCTCGTGACAACTTTTCTGCATGATAAAAAAGTTAAAATTACATTTTATTTTGAATTATTTATTCCTTGAAGACAAAATTTATCTGCAAAAAAATGTGTACGGCAATTTCTTCCAGAATATCAGAAATTGAATTTTAGAAGTTTAATTATTTAAATATTTTTATTTATTTTTGTTCAAAAACGATAAAACATTTGCATTCGTATACTGGTGCATTGTAAAATATATTTTTTATATTTGAAAAAATTTAGTAATAAAAATAATTTTCTCTGAAATTATCATCCAGGGTTCTGGATATTCAATGTATCTAAAGGTAACTGAAGAAACCTCTAGTTGTTTTAATTTTTAAAGTGAGATTTTAATTCATAAACATAAAATAGTCTTTCTAACTTTTGTAACAGGATTACAATCAATTATGTTTAATGGATTTATAAGTAATTGCTATTCAACTCAGAAAAAAACCGAACTACAAAAGAAGTTTCTCAAAGCTACTGCCCCTACTCGAACCCGCTAATGTCTCTCATTTCGAATTCATTTAATTTGTTTTCCAAAACATGATGTACTTCATAAAGATAGAGAGTGTAAAGATTTCTGGTTTTTGAGTTATTATTTGTATCTAATTCTTTTCTACTATTTAAAAGGATAGTAAAATATTTTATTGTCTTTTGGTAAACATTTTACAATGAAGAATCTTTCGAATCTCTGTTTTCGAAGAGAGATACACGGTGTTCCAAATACACACCGAGATTGAAATTACCTCCTACGCTATGAAATTGCCATTTCAAGGTATATTGTGTTGTTTCAAAATATGCTATGCGTTGTTGCATACGATTGCATGTATAATGTATGTTTCGAAAAGCAAGATGCAAAAGTGCAAGAGGTACTTACATAGCGTGAAAATATATTTAAGAGTCAAATTAGTTCAATCGAGCACTTAAATGTCTAGCCAGAATTAATGCAGAGATCTGAATGCAGAATTTTATTTTGTGCAAGGTGCACATGATTTCGAATAATATTGAAACAGTTCAGATTCAAATTTTAGATGAATATTTAAATATTATTAAATAAATTAAAACGAAACTCCTTTTCTAACTCAAAATTTTACATACTATGTTAGTATGATAATTTTTGTGAACTTCAAGAATTTTCTTTCCGTGAACTGTTGACTGTCATGTTAAAAAATGGTGTTTTGCAATAACGAAAATGAAATCATCAATTGAAAATATAGCAAGTAATCTCGACTTAAAGCCTGTTAGAGTCTAGCATTTTGTCTATGAAATAATTCAGTAGATATCAATTGAACAAAATTTCTTTGGAATTATTCACACTTACATTACTCTTCCAGATATAGTTTATAAATTAAAGGAAGAAGAAATGAACATAATATGCAAACTAAAGCCCTTTGAGATCTATACCACTATTTTAATTAAATCTTTTCCTATATATAATTTTTTTAAGCAGCAAAAAGCATCGTGTAGCTTCATTTCTTTTATTTAAAGCTTGGTCTTTTATGTCCGGGCTGGTAAACGAAAATAAAAGTTGTTATATTTTGAAGGTACTACGAAATAAACGAAGTGGTACCAATTAAATCTAATTTTGACGTTCCAATGCCATCTGTTAGCTGTATGAATAAATTCGATTTGGAAATAGGTCGAATGAAATACAATAATGAGAATTATACATATCTATTATACGACAACAGGGGAATCGATGTTAAAATTGGTGAAAAATTCGCATGACATTTCCTTTACAAATTTAACTTATTTATTCACATAAATATGAAAAAAATTATTGATGGATTAAAAAATCTCTGTGTTCAAGGTGATAGAACTGCCATTTCAAGTGATAACTTTGTAAGTATCATGTTGAAGAGGTATTATACGCTGATCATTAGCAAGTTTGAGAAAGAAAAGGCAGACACGATATTCACTTTTTTACTCTTTGGAAAAAATGGAATTCGGAGGAGGAAATATCTAAATATTTTGGAAAATTATATGATTGAATTTCAATAATATATAAAAAAATATTGTAAACAAATCTGAGTTTTTGGAAATTGTATTTCAAATTCAATTAGATGTTGTCATTTAGATTTTCAGAAATGATTAATAGATGGCAGCCCTAGCAAAATGTTTTTTGATTGAAATCCATTGTATTGTCGTTGTTTTTACAACCAAATCGCATATAGATGGCATCACATGAGTAGGATAAATATGCATTGTCGTATAAAAATTTTAGTTTAGAAAATCTTATTCGAGTTTATTGCTGAAAGTGGATAGATAATACAATACATAAAAAATACAAAATTTGGCAATTGCTGAAATTATTATCGGATCTTAACTAATTGAGGAAATCTCCCTTCTTTACATCCAGTCTACTTTGTTTCGCTTATAGTTACATTTTCGTAAAGTAGCGTTCATATTTCACAAAATGTTCCAAGCTAAAGATACAGGGAAAAATCTCTATATATAAAACGCTAAGACGGAAAAGGATCATGGAAAATGGGGTTAATTCTCTTTGTCGATGGCAACAATCTTTTACCAAACCAAACCGAAGTCCGCCATGTTAGGCATAATGTGCCATAGGAATAGCCCAGCCATTATATCTCCTTTTGTTGTGTAAAATAATCCTTTTCTCTAAAAAATGAGTTTAAGAAACAACATTTCTGTAATATAACAAACTTTGACGAAATGGATTTGAATTAAGGAGATTAGTTAGAAATAAAGGAGATGTATTTCATGAAAGCCAGAGAACGTTCAGGTCAAAGTCACAATTAAATCGAATTATCTAAAAGTTTGAATCAAAACTTCAATACCTATCAATCCTTCAATCATCTCTTAAATTATGTTCCATATTTTAGTATTTAATTTGTAAAAATTCACATTATAAATAGCAATTTTAACAACCTTCAATTCATAAACAGATGGCGCTACTGGCCAACAGTAAACGATTTGTAAACATAACATTTTTTATCCCGTTACTATTGTACCTGCACTAAAGTTTCATCCAAGGTGAAGCACCTGCAACACCGGTTCCCATTCCTGTTCCAAAGTGCCTACAAATATATTCTTTCTATAACATATTTAAATAACGTTCTATTTATCGCACAGAGCTACAAATAACGTTCTATTACATCACACACAGTGCCTTACAAATAAGGCTCTTATTTGAACGCATCACCATGTAGGTCCATGAACAAAAAAAATGATTCCTTCCTTGATTGCTGCAAAAGCATTAAAAGGAAAACAGCTTTAAGATTTTATTTAATTATAACATTGTCTTTTGTTCCATAGTGCTATGATGCCACAAGACAACTTTGATAATAATAATAAATATAATTTGTTTTAGAATTAATTTTAGAATAATTATATTTGTTCTTTAATTTTATAACTCTTATTTCTTTATTTATACACTTTAATAATTTTCGTTGAAAGTCTTATTTGAAGAAAAAAATATCTTTTGAGGCTAAAATATTCTTTTATCTCCCAGGCTTGATTTGCTAAAGCATCAGAAGCAAAATAAAGCTGATTTCATATATTTATATATAAAGATTTTAAAATAATTGTAAGCAGGGACATGCAGTGTCTTCACTGTATGAAGGAAGGAGCAGGGTTTGCATAAAACCTGGGAGGGCTGCAATGCAATCCTCCTGAGCTGGGCGAGTTTTAGAGAGCAGAGGGGGGGAGAGCCCCTCAGAGTTATTTTGGTTAATCCAGGAAGTAAGAAAAATCTCTTGTGAGTTACATATTTTCCTTAGTTGTAAATCAGAAAAGAATACATGTTCATAGATTGACATTATGTGTAGAATCAACCTAGAATTTCTTTCTATTCTACTTAATCATTTGAAAAAGTCTCATAGAAAATATTTATTAAAGAGTACTATTTTTTTGTTTCCTTGTCTCAATTATATGAAGTAATTATTAAAAAAAAAATGTAGATTCCAAAGATATTATATAGTTAAGACTTTATTCTATAAAACTTTTAAAGTTCAACCTATTAACACAGCTTAGGTAATTACAAATGTGAAGATACGTAATTATTATAATTATTTTAGTTTTCTTATTTGAATCATTTGCTATACATTATTCGTGATATCAGGTAAATTCACTCCATTCAGCTGTCAGGTTGTTTTAGTTCCCTTTTATTGTTTCGCTACCTCTTATGTTTAGTTCTGCTTGTTTCTGATTTCTGAACTCCCCTCGTAAGATTTTTCTGTTCTTTCGCCAAAAAAAGAAAACAAAATTTTAATAGTTTTCGTATCGTTTTCAATTTGAAATGTACATATAGTTTAAATCTTCAGAAAGTGCATATGCAGCAGCATATTTCCAAGATGCAATATTATCAACTAGTCGCATACGCATGAACATTTTGCCCAGTGTTTGATTTCCATCTACTCAATGTATTTGAAAGAAAGCATCTTTGTAGCGTCAGACAACAGCCTACTATGTTAAGAAAAAGTCCATCTGTAGATTTCACAACATATACAATAGATGGTTAAAAAATGAATAAATAAAAAAAGTAATGGTAAATGTAAGAAACCATTATAATATATTATTAGTTTCTTAGGATTCTGATATTGGCTTCTTCTTTATTTTTTAGCATTAATTATTTTTTATCGACCCTTTAAACGATTTTAAGCAAATTTTAGGTGGTAATTCCAGTCATCGACTTAATTTATTTTGATATCTATGATTTGATTTCATGAATTTTATTGGTATCTTGAGAAATAATATTACTATTGACATATAATTCTCTTTTGACGTAGTAGTAAGAAGTATTCCATTTTACACTCTACTTTCATTAACACTGAGAAGCACATGAGTTATTTATAAAAATTGCGTTGAAATATTTTGAACGCAAATAATTTCTGTAAATTTTAACAGTAATAGAAGTAGATGCAATTCTCATAAGCCCATGAAAATGCCGCTTATCTGTTCAAGAAGTTTTGAAATTATATTAAATTTTCTCTTTAATACACTTAACCGATTGTGAAATGTATATCATTACTTGAAAAGAACATTCAAAGTGCACAATAATTTGTTACTCATAACTGCGCCATAACTGGAAGCAGAGAACTTCTCTATCAAATCATGGAGACGACATTCAGAACACAAAATATCGAATATCTTCGATATATTTATGACTCCAGCAAACCAAGTTTATTTCTAGTATTTTTTTTCTTGAGAAATTTATTTATGACATCAAAATAAGTATTACATTGAAAAAATCTTGAAGTTATGCATTGTTAAGTATTTAGATGACCCATTATGAATTTTAATCAGAATCCTTTTAGTATACGTTATTTTCTGAAGACTGGTAACTTTTTTTTCAATGTCCAATCAACGATCGCAGAAAAATGCTGGGTGGCTTACTTCTTTCCCTCGAGCATTATAGCAATCGGTTTGCACTTATTAAAAACTCAAAATGAGAAATTGAATGTATTAGGTAAGAAGTAGCAGATCTGAATTACATGTTCAGAAATCATTGACAAATGAAAGCTACAGTAGTTTCGTTTTGAAAGAAGGATTGAAAATTATATATATAGTGAAATTACCCTGCTTCCATTCTGCACTGTGGGTATCAAAAGGTCACTTTGTTTGACTGAGGTTTTTTGACCATAATGTTAAATAACTTGGAATGTCCTTCAAACCTCTCTGAGAGCCTGGTTTGGTCACGTACTTAACTTCATAGAAATACATTCCTCTAATCACATCGACTTTGAACTTTTCTTGATAAAAGGAAACGATCCGAAATAAAGAGCAATACGTAACTGAACGAAGTGTATTAA
>BGPR01052938.1:0-10508 GCA_013235015.1 Araneus ventricosus | reverse complement strand
CTAATCAATTTGAAATGTTTCAGGCATTAATAGGAACACTATCTAAGACAACAGACAAAATTTCACTGCAAATATTTATTTATTTCTGAGTTATGGGAATAAATGTAATTTTTAATAACAATTAACCCTTTCGCGTTCATTAGTTTCTCAGTGAAACCACACATTGAGCATTTTTTTTTATTGCGCGTGGGCCAAACGTAGCGTAATTTTTTCTTTCATAACTTAAGAGTCAGATTTATAGGGCAACTTATATAAAAATTCCAGCTCAATACCGTTAGTATTCACAAAGATATCGGCATTGCAAGAGCTAAATTGCTTTCGATCTCTAAGAGAAACAAAATGATGAGGGTTCTTGCACAAATCGATATTTTTTAAAATTGTATCTTCGAAAGTAATATTGAATTTTATGAAGGCTCAATATCCTGAATACTCTCGTATACTTATAAATTAAATACATAATTTAATTTGCATTTCGTTGATAACTTATTCGGAGAAAAAATAGCCCGTTACCGTTTATTGAATTCACTGCAGAACCACATATTTCTTGAAAATAAAAAATGCTAATTTTTTTTCCTTTACATATTTACGATCAGCTACATGCTTAATACCCATTTTTGAAATAAATTTAGTAATTTTCGATACGAAACTTGCAGTGAACTTGAAAGGTTTAAGGTCTTCTAATAAATGTTCCGGGCGCTTCAATTTTTGTTCAAGTTTCATGATATTTTATATTAAGTATAAAAACGCATACGGAGAAGAATTTTTGGCTATCATATAAAAGTTATTTTGTTATTAGAGCTTAAATATTTTCTTCCATATCAAATATTGGGCACATTTTTTTCCAAAATCGATTGTTTCGAGTTATTACGTGTCTTCATTTTGAAATTCCTTTCTGAAACATAAAAATTAATCCCAATTTTTGTTTGAAAAGGGATAGAGCAACTAATAAAAGATTAGAGTGATTTCGACTAATTTTGGAGCTCATGGAACATTTATTACAATAGCCACTAATTATTATTAAAAATTACATTTATACCCATAATTCACATAAATAAACATATATATTTCAGAGAAATTTTCTGTGTTGTCTTACGTAGTGCTCGTATTAATACTGTGACAAAATCGACTTGTGAGTGTACGTGAATGCAGTCCAATAAGCAGGATTTTAAAAAGTAAAGCCTTTATTTTACGAATATTCCAAGCAAAGAAACGTAGCACAAGTATTCAAACAGCACTTGTAAAAATTTACAACAGAAACTACCAATAAATCTCAACACAGAACTCAAAGGCTTCTTGTTAGCTCACCAGCTTGCTTGCTGATCAAAATCCAACTACTCTTTTGGCTGGAGAGTTTGCTTTTATACTTTTTCAACAGGAAGTGACTTTATTACGTAGGAAGTGACGTAATCTCCAGAAAGTTCATGAAGCCATTAGAAATAGCTTGAAAGTTCGAGGTCCTTCTAGAAAATTCCTTTTGTCGCCAAGTCGCCAAGTTTGCCGCCAAGATTAGGATCTCAGGGAAACGACTTTATAGCTTTGTAACAATACATTCGAAATTTCAAATTGATTAGTTGAAAATTTAAAAAAATAATTTTGAAGGTCCTGGTCGTCTTAAGTGAAACTTCAAAATACTTTTTCGCAGTCGAGAATCCGGCGGAAAAACAGGCAAACGCTTTCCTTCCCTTTTCAAGTCATTAGAAAATATCTCTGGTGGCCTTATTTCACCTCCGTGGGGTGACCTATTCCGGCATCACTATCAATTATCAATTAGGCTCAGTGGAGGCTCGTCAGCTCAGAAACAAGCAGTGCTGTAAAAGTTTTACAGACCTAAGTAGTAGGAAATTTTGTGCTGATTATTTTGGTATATGACGATGATGTGCTAAAAACTGATAGTTTTTGAGATATAAGCAGAAAACTGGAGGAAAATTTTTTCATGTTCTTTGGCTATAACTAAAATTCCGACAAAAATTATTGGTGGCAAACCTCATAATCGTAATCAGCACCCGAAAAAAACTGAAAGAAGCAAAAAATTACAACTTCTCCAGAATTGGATTAAAAAAAACGACTTAACGACTGAAACTACTGAGAAAAAGCGGAAAAGAGCCAAATGAGGAAGTCGCGCCAAATGAGAGGTGGAAAAAAGTGCAGCTCAAATGAATGCAATTTCAAGCGGAGAACGGGTTGCTTTTCTTCCGCTAATATCGGATCCGTAGGAGGAGCAAAACTTGATGCAGCTTGTCTCTCTCTTAATTCTTGATTAATTTTCCGTCTTATTTTTTCATTTTTTATTACTTTTTTGGCCATTTTCGTTGATCACTGAATTCTCAAAGTGGAAAAGTAAGCCAATTAGAATATAAACGAAAATACAATCTTTTAAAATGCAGCTCTTATGGACGAGCCGCCACTGATTAGGTCAGAGGTTCCCAACTTGTGGTACGCGTACCCCTGAGGGTACACGAACTCGAATAATAAAAATTCAACTACTGCATTCAGCTTAAAAATAATTTATCATACGTATAAGCTACAGAAATTCCACGCACATTCCATTTATTGACTTAGTTTGAAAAACTAAAGTTTGGAGAATAAAGCAAGTATATTCTTGTCACGAGGGTTCGTTTTAATTTGTAACTAATGTTCTACAATGAACTATTGTGATCGGAGACGATAAATCACGACTTCATGTTTAGTTCCAGTAATTTTATTTATTTCTTCCAAATGGGACACAGCACAAACATATAAATTCGAAACAAAGCGAATAAAATATCTCAACACATATTTTACTGCGCGCGTTATCCGCTACCAGTACTCACTTTCGTTGGCGAACAACTTATTCGTCAGTTTGGCGGAATGGCGGCGGCCGTAACAAAATGGCACCTTGCAATTCTTATAAACAAGAAAATATAAACACAATCTTTTGGCAGTTCATCTTATTTAAAATCCCATTTTCGAATAAAAAAATGAGTGGCCTGTCACTCTACTCTAGTTCACCCCATCTGTGCAGCTGATCTTTGGGGCTTTTAATCTAAAATTTGTAATAGGTTTTTATCCCCCTGTCCTATAGTACCAACTCATGTACGAGGATTCTATTGATTGCTAATGGGAGGAAGATAAGAATAGTATCGGCACAGGTCGTCAAAAGTGACAACAGATCTTATCTTTGAATACCTAGTTTAGGGAGCCAGCAGTCATAATCTAAGATAGAAATGATATGTAATCTTTGCAATTCTTTGTCGATCTCGAAACGCTAATCAAGTTCTTTCTCGTCTTGCAACAATTGCCTTATCACAGCCACCCATACGAGACCAGACCTTCCTATAAAAACTTTCTAAAGCAGAGGTTCCCAACATGTGATACGTGTACCCCGAGGGTACGCAAAGGACCAGTTGGGGGTACGCGAAATCAAATTTGTTAATGGCGGAAACAATAAAATATAAGGAATTAAAAAAGTTACAAAATTTTGGAAGGAAAGGAATTGTACGCCATTCTGAGACTCAAATGATTATCTGTTCAATGATGCCAGTAGGACTTCCGCCCTATTTTTGCAGAAGTTTTCAAAATTTTTAAGAATTACATTTAAATACGGTCACGATAACTTGCGCATAAGTTGATGTATTTAATAATTTTATCGCATGTTTATAAACGCAATAATTGAAATTTATTCAAAATTTTTCTTCGACGTGACACTCAACTGCGAATTTAATAAAAATATAAATAAAAACTAATGGTAATATAATAAATAATAATATAATAAACTATGGTAATGCACCTCTTAAACTAGGTAAAGAATTTCAAAGAGATGCGTAACGATTTTCCTCTCTTACCGGCTCAAGGGCAAACTGACGTAATACGCTACTCCGTAATGAAATTCCGTTCCGTTCTTCCAGTACGCATGCGCATGGAGACAACGGATTCTCTTCAAAAGTAAATTATACAGACCGACAAACAGTCAACCCTTTGACGGATTTGGACCAAAATTTGATACGGACCTACATTCATGATGATAAAACTGTGTACCAAATTTTATTCATCTATCTATTCAAGTTTTTGAATTATAGCTTTCACATGACCGCGGACATACAGATAGACAGACTTCCCGTGGACGGATTTTGTCCAAAATTTGATAGAAACCTACAAATTATGTGTCAAGTTCACATGCCAAATTTCATCCCTTTATCTCTAACAGTTTTCGAGTTATCGTGTTCACAGACAGACACACAGACAGACATAATTCCCAAATTGTGTTTTTCGGACTCAGGGAGGTCTAAAACGCGGAGAGTCGTCAAAATCTCGAGTTCGAATTTTTGACGATTACAATACTTTCTCTTTGTATACTTCGTATACGAGAAAGTAAAAAGTTGACAACTATGAACTTATATTGTTAAGTTTCATGCATCAGTAACGTAAATCAAGTACGTACATAGGAAAAGTGTCTCCTCCCATTAACGCAGGGGTTCCCAACCTTTATTCCCTCGCGTACCCCCTTGATTAATCTTTATGTTTTCGCGTACCCCCTACGGTCATTCCTCCTCACCACCACCAAACATCCGTCTATGCAAAGAAGTTTTTATCAATAATGATAAGGACTTATGTTAGCTTAAGGGGACTTAGCACCCCAAAATTTTTCTTCTACAATTTTGATCAAACTTATTTAATTTTGCAGTAGATAGATGTAAACTGTGCAGGAACTTAAATTTCTAAAATAGTTTTCATTTTCAAAAGTTTAAAATTTAAAAATTTGAATTTTTTAAAAAAAAATAAGCCTTTTTTAAAAATTCTTCTTCTCATACAATTTTTAATATTTTCCCCCAAATTTTTTGAAAGGGACCTCTCAATGCACTTAACAGAAATAGGGATCGGATTTTTGGTATCTATGTTAGTTTCTGAGACAAAAAATGTTGTTCGAAATTTTGTGAAAATTTTTGGAAAATATCAGAATTTTTCACTTTATACACTTTTAAAAAATTTCTAATCAAAATTTTTACAAATCCATCCCTAATTCTATTTAAGCATGCATTTGGGAGTGAACAGAAAAAATTTCAAGTAATTAGAAAGAAAGAGATTGACTTTAGCATTTTGTAGCAGACACAATTTGGAAAAAAGCAAACTGAGAAAAACAGCTTTAAAGATTACTCGTACCCCTTACTATCATATCTCCCACACCACCAACAACCATCCGTCTAGGCAAAGAAGCTTTTTCTAAATTATGTTAGCTTAAGAGTCAAATGACTCGAATTAATATCATCTGCAGAACTTATTTTTGATTTTACACTTTATTCAATTTTTATAATAGTATTAGTTCAACACCAAAACAAATGAAATCATTTTTATAATAATTTCGCATTAACTTATAAGGATGGTTAAAAATTACACTCCGTCATAATAAACTTTTGAAGTGGTATTATTATTAAATAGCAAGTATTTATTTGGGGAAACAAAATTTTGTAACTTTTTTAATTCCTTATGTTTTTTTGTTTCCGCCATTACCAGCTTTGATTTTCCGTACCAACAACTATTCCTTCGCGTACCATAGGTTTGAAACTTCTGTATTAACGCATCGGGTCTAAAACTTGATACAGATCTAACATTTTGGTGTCTGACCAATTCAACCCCAACTAGGCCTTCGCGTACCATAGGTTTGAAACTTCTGTATTAACGCATCGGGTCTAAAACTTGATACAGATCTAACATTTTGGCGTCTGACCAATTCAAATTTCACACATCTAGCTCTTTGCATTTTGGAGTTAGCGTTTTTACATAAAGACGGGAAGACTAATACACTCTCATAAGCAGTTTTTTGGAGTCGTTACCGATATTCAGAAAATGGCAAAATTCATCCATTTCTCGAGGGTGAACTTTCTGACGATTGCAAAACTTTCTATCAGTATATTTCGCATTCAAAAAAGTAAAAAATTGAATTATTACTCCTGACAGCTCCTTTGTACAACTCTTAGCTCCTCCATGCAATTCTTAGTTAGAAAACTTCCTACAATGCGTTAACTAAAACGACAGAAACGCCAATTCTGTATATGACTCTCTTTAGTGTCTTCCCCAAAATCCTCACTAAAAAACGTGCTGTCATCTAAGTTTCCACACCGAAACTCAGCAATCTAATGTTTTCCCTCAGATAAAAAGTAAACTATTCGCTATTGCCTGGATACAGACATTTCACGTGGAGATAAAATGGTTTTTTCTCTTCCCCTCCCATCCCCAACCCTTTTCCCATCCAAGAAGCGGAAGGAAATGAATAATATCTGCTGGCGCAACGTCTCGTCGAAGTGATGCACTTTCACATTCTAAATTAGTCAATCCTTTTATTCCTTAATTAAGGTACTGTAATTAGAATATTGTTATTAAAATTTCTTTACACATAACTGTAGTCTTCTTTTCATTTGGGTACACCTTATACAATTTCACTGCTAAGTTCAATATTAGACCTTATTTTTTAAAACGGTAATTCCAAAAGATTGTGAAACCTAACCTGTTAATGCACATGCTAAAAACGTTTGTGTTCCATGTTCCCACGTCCAAGACACGATCTTTGTAGAGAATGCCCCCCGCCATTTATCCTGGCGTTCAACAGGTATTACGACAAACGTTTACAGGATCAGCCGTTCTTTTCACAGTGGCCTCCTCGCTTACTTGATCATAGACCGTTAAGCCGTCCATTCACTTGAAGGATAGCCATACCATTTGCTCTAAACCCGTTTTTTTTCACCCATTTTAATCGAAAAATACAGGCACGCCATTCACTTACATTTAAAATGACGTTAACTCTGAACGAGGGTAGGGGAGCGATCTTCTTTCCCTCTCTACAGCTGCTTGTCAATCGCTCTTTGATTTTCCCCAGTCAACAGATTTTAATTTATGCTGCCCTCAAAGCGAGGCTTCAATGTACACAAGGCATTGTTCTTTTCGCTAGCCTCTTTCAGGTTCCCTCTGGAGCGAGACTTTAAACTCCAGCGTTTTCCCTCCGATTTCAGTCCAGACGGGATTCCAACCACCACAAGCCATTTGGCTGATTTCCATAGATTTTTTTATGGCTTTTCCTTCTCTCGTTCCAAAATATCCAGTTTATCTGTGAAGTGAATGGCCGGCTTTAGACTTCCGGCTGAGTAGATTATTAAAGGACCGAATTTACAGGGAACAAATCCACAAAACTGTCGCATCTAAAAGACAGCATTCTTTGCAATATTTTTTTAAATTAATGCAAATTTACTGCATTCAAATGTAGAACCCTATTTTCAGGCGAAAAAGCGGAAGAATATTTTTCAAAATTGTTACAGCACCACCTATTGGCAAATTGTTTTACTAAAATCTCCTTCATATAAATACAGCCTATACGCCCAACAGAAACCTCTGAGTTGCGGAAGTTTAAGTTCGACGATCCCGCATTTTTGCAATTGCTATTATTTAATATACTCCAGACATAACAATATTAAATTATAGAATATATTTTGCTTTTTTTGTTATTAAGAAGTATTCATGTTAATATAAAAAAATGAATGGAAATCAGTATAAAAGGAAATGTGATTTTCTTATAAAAGTCGGCTTTGAACTAAATACACATTGGTTTGATACATTTATCTTGTAAGGAAGTACTATATGTCCGACACTCATGTTCCGAGAAATCGTTTTGAAAGTAAACACTTGTATAGGCTTATCACTCTGAGTAATCTTATCAAACAGACGAATATCTTATCATTCTGATAGCAGAGGAATGAGAATATACCAGGGCAGCATTTTATACTTGTCCTAAACAGATAAGTTATCTAGTTTGCAAAGAAATAATAAGTCTGAATCATGCAATAAGAATTGAGCATGTTTTCGAGAAAACAGAGGAATGATCATGTTTAATCCGCTGATGGTGAAATTAATTCTAAATGAAATTATATAAAAATGCAAAATGGTTTTTCCAATAGAGATAAGCATTCACAGCACACATCTTTCCATAGCGCATTTAATTCTCTCTAATCAATCTAATGGGAATTAGGCTGATTAGAGAGATTATAAATGCACGTACACGACAACATTAATAATTATTATTAATGTTGTCGTGTACGAAGCATGCAAAAAATGATGTCATCATCAAAAAATCGACTTCCAGATTTTGATGAATCTTTCAGGCATCCCTTTGTCCGATTTTTAATTTTTTTTTTGTCTGTGTGTGTCTGTCTTTTTGTCTAACTGGTAAATTCTATAAAATCATGGTGAAAGCACAGGTTTTTGTTCATGAATGGCGTTAGAGTTTGCCCGACGGGGGCCCCGATTTGCCCGACAGGGGCACGACCTGCTGTACGGGGACGAGTTTAACGAAATTGGAGTTTGCCCGACGGGGGGCCCGATTTGCCCGACAGGGGCACAACCTGCTGTACGGGGACGAGTTTAATGAAATTGGTTTCAAATTTTCGCCAGATTCTTATGTATCAACTACAGTTGTACAAAAATTATCATACAAAAATTTTCGCCGTCGGGATACAAGAATTTTCCCGAGGGGGGGGGCCCCGGTACCCCCACCGGGGGGGGCTGGTCTCTCCTCTGGCGCCACCCCTACTCTTGTCTGATTAATGCCCTTAAACCGCATAAGGAGCTACCAGATCTTGGAGTGTTGATTGTTACCCATTCTGGAACACCGTGTGCTGTTGGGATCGTTTTGTAGCGATTGGGTAAGAGACCGATCTATCCAATGTCACTCTATTTCGAGTGCATGTGAGATAACACAAAAAAATCAAGAAGCTAGATGGATTAACTTGGATATTTTGTCCTTACATCGCCAAAATTGTAAATCTGCATCAAATTTGGGACCAAATCCGTCAACTAAAAGAGAAACTTTTCCTAAGCTCTTCCACTATTTTCTTTAACGCACTATAAAACTACATAAAAGAAAGTTCACGCTTTCAAAGATTTGTTTCAAGAAGCCACTCGCGACCAAGGAAAGCATCATATACATTTTTAGTCATTGCGTTCGTTATTTCAGCTGCATATAATTTAAACTTATTTGTGCTGAAATTCTACGGAATGACAGCAGGTTCCTGTTGCACCTACAGAATTTGGTTCACAAATGGATTTATCTCTTTCATTGAATAACATCATCGAACTCTCAGTAAGGAAACGAAAAAAAATATAATAATTGCAAAATAAACTGCAGCTTCAATGGACGAGCTCGTGCTCCATCAAGATGAATCTGAGCAACGCTTGAAGAATAGACATTGACCCCAAGAGCCCTGTAGCCCAACGATATGGTACAATATTGTACGATATTGAACAATATTCGCAATATTGTATAATATTGTACAATATCATATATTATACAATATCGAACAATATTGCACAATATCGGGAAATATGTTGTGCTACCTGGGAATTGAGCTTACGGTCTTCTAACTGCAGTGCAGATACCATTTCTCAGAAAAAGCATGTCTCAACACTGAAGCCTTAACATATCAGAGTCTGACAAGACAACAATAGACAGATCCAAAATAGACATCTCATTGAGGTTCTGTTATCCTTTAGGTGGCGAGATGATGAAATCTACAAATATTCTTTTCGGAACGGGAATATTGGCAAAAGAAACAGGTAAGCACTTCCCCACCTTTTTAAACCATTAACCAACAATATCAGCTGTCCATTTCGACTGTCCATTGGTATTGCCTATTTTTATCCTTCCTCTTTAACATTCAACTCAGCCATCCAACATGGGATGATACAAGAGAGCAAGGGAGTAAAACCATTGGTAGGGTGATTGGAGGAAAGATAGGTTAACCACGTACAAATGAATCAATGGTAACTCAGTGTACCAGCTCACACGCAGAATAAAAAATTCTACCAGTAAGTAAGGCATCTGTTCTGCCCGTAAGCAAAAAGTTAAGAAATAAAATATGAAGTTATGACTTTATCACAGAAAATGGTCAGGGACAACTCAAATGGACAGTACGCAGAAAACTAGGGTCTTTATTATTCTTCCAAGTCAATAGTACCGAATATGTTTCCAATACATTTCAATAAATCTTGGACAATTTTGAATTTTTTAATCTCTCTCATTGACATTTGAGTAATCTCTCTCTGTGTGCGTTAAGCCTAAGGTCCGATTTATGCGTGTTCTTTCAAGAGTTCAAATGAGCAGTCCTTTTTGCATTTTTCAATTACTTATTTCACAATGACGAACACCAACACGATGTACTGTTCAGCAACGGATCCCGAGACAACCACTTTTGGAAGATTTTACAACGGAAAGGGGTGTCAGGCAATGAGTCATATGAGCGCATTTCCGGAGTTCTTTGTTAGATAAAGCTCAGTCAAATGTAAACACACCCTTCCATTCTTCACTTTCCCCCTATTTTGATGAAAATAACTCCGCCCGGAGCATGCGCAAAGGGTTTCCGACAATAAACATATTCACGAACACGTATTTCACACAACAGAACATTTAGAATAATGACATTTAAATCGGCCGATTACCAATTTCATTCGTTTGACCTCACTCGTCCATGCTTTTCCCAGACTAATTGAAT
>BGPR01052937.1:0-10508 GCA_013235015.1 Araneus ventricosus | reverse complement strand
ATATTTATTTTTTACTAATAAGTATCTGAGAAGTAAAAAATTAACATAGATAGTTAAAGAAAATTTTAATTGATAAGTAAGTATCACTGATGGAGCATAGTAGAGCGATTTCATTTTATAAATATAATAACTGAAAAGTCGGTTGCTTTTTCACTAAAAGCCTATAAAGAATATTTAAACTAAATCATTGCAGAATGACATTACGAATTCAATTTTGTATAACAAATAAATGATATAGATAAGCAATAAAATACAAAATGGTTTAAAAAATAAACCAATAAATTCGGTTCCAATGAAAAGTACAAACTATTTCTTAGTAATTTCTAGAAATGATATGCTTTATAGATCTTATGTATTTGCAAAACTTGTCAAAACAATCAAATAACTCCGGAACCGTTGACATCGGCTTGAGCTGTGCGAACAATTTAATGTTCAAATAATTTTGAACAATATTTATCTTCACAAAGGAACATGCCATTTTTTAAATTGCCAACGATCTCATCTTTCTTTTGGAAGAAAAGTACGATCAATAATATCTTTACATTCAACAATAAAGAAACCTATTTATAAGAGAATTATTTACTTCAGATAATTCCTTTGAGACAAGATAATACGATACTGTATGGCAATATAAAAAAATTTAAATATCAATTCACATGTCTGAACCATTTTTTCTACTCTCAAAAGGCATTTGAGATAGTTAGAAGAAAATTTTAATTACGCCTAAGTAAATATTTCTGAAGAAATTTTCATTATACCATCAGCAATATTTATTCAGACGTAATTAAAATTTTGTTCTAACTATCTATGTTAATTTTTAATTCTGAGCGAGATACGTGAAGGTAAAAAAATATTTAAGTTGGAACTTTAATTAAGTTATGTTTGTCTTTCCAAAAGTCTTTAAACTTTTTTTCGTTAGAAATAACTTATAATAAGGTTACTCAAATATATCCAACGCGGGAAATTAACTATATATGTGACTAAAATAGATATAATTTATTAACGGTTTTCTGCAGTTATTTCCGTGGGGTTCGTCAATAAAATATACATTCATAAAAAATTATTTTACTTTACAATTTCATTACTATTTGAGGCCACCAACGTCTAACGGTAGCATCTCTGGGACCTGAAAATCGCAGGCTCGAAATCCCGTTCCACCAAAGATCTACCATACATAGCCTGATACTCGTACTGTTAAATCCCGAAAGTTTTCGATTTTGTGAGAAAGATATATATTCTTCCCCTGTCTTTTCTGAACAATTTAAAACAATCCGCATTAAAAAATTCAAATAATAATGAAAGTTATGAAGGAAAATGTATCAGCTCTTCAACGTAAACATTGAATATGGCCAAATCTTTTAAACGCTATATCTCAAAATATGTTTTTTTTATATTGCGCGCTGGATATCTCAAGAACTATTGAATATTTTTACATAAAATTTTTACCGAATTTGTATTTTGTTATGTTCTACAAATTGAACAACATTTTGTTCATATTTCTCCAAAGAATTGTTTTTTGGGGTTAGAAAAGTTGAAATATTAACAATTTTTAACATTTTCATTTTAAATTGGTATGTAAAAATAAACAGAAATTTTGTTTAAATGTTAATAAATTGAGGTTCGGTTCCTTAAACAGACTGTTTGTATTACTTAGATACTCAAAATATTGTGTTTAAATAAATATGTAACCAAAATCCGCAACCAAATAACATAGAGAGTTGCTTATAGGTTCATTTAACAGAAAAAAGTTGATATTGAGAGTGCAAAAAACTTTAGAATTTGAAATTACAGTTTAGTAACAGTCGAGCTTCAAAGTTGGTGAAGATCAATAAAAATTTTGATAACGTCACAGCGACCGATGCGCGCGCACGCATCGGTTGTGAGAGGTGTATTAACTGGATTTTAACAGATTAATAATTAATTCATTTCAGATTAATTCATTTAACAGAGAAGGGTCATAGAGCATAGATCATAGGTCAAAGTCTCATAGAGCTACTTCAGTCACAGAAACTCACAGCTGAGTAAAAGATTAATTAATTGTCCTCAATTAATTATTATTAACAATTGTTGATTTAATTGAGCTGTCCTTTCTATCGATTTAATTGAGTTGAGTTGGTTTTAGTTTCATTTAACAGAGAAAGGTCATAGAGAATAGGTCATAGGTCAAAGTCACATAGAGCTGCTTTAGTCACATAGAACAACTTTAGTCACAGAAAGTCACAGTTGAGTAAGGTAAGTAATTCTACGCCCCTCAATCCCAGCGGGCGTTTCGCAGAGACAGCCTCCCGTCAATTTTTTTAAATGCTAATTATTTCCACAAGGACCTGCTTTTATCAGTATTCGCAGAATTACATTTGAATGTTTCTGTTTATCAGTATTGACAAAATTACAATTAATTACCTACTTTTATCAGTATTAAGATAATTTCAACTAATTAACTGCCTTTATCGGTATTTAGTTAATTATAGTTAATTACCTGCTTTTATCGGTATTAACATAATTACAATTAAATGCCATTTGCTATTAGCGGCATTTTTGGAGGTATTCTGAAAGGAGTTCCGTGAGGCTGGAATCGTTAAAAAATGACGAACGTTACATGAAACGGAACCATTAAAACAACCACCATCTTGAAACGGCATCAAAACAAAAATCCTTACACATACGTCGTTTTAATGACTCTAAGGAGCATTCATGCCAAATTCGAAGAAAATTGAACAACGCTTTTTGCGATGACTGCATTACAAACAAATTTACAGACAAACAGAAAAAGTTTGAGTTAAAATAGAACTTCGCTTCACTCCGTCAATAACCAATATTAAATATGTTATATATTTTTTAACAGGTCATGGCCCATTTGCTTCATATTTATATAAATTCAAATTAGCCAGAACACCAAATTCCAAATGTGGTTTACAAGGAGATGTAGACCACTATGGTTTTGACTGTACTTTCACTAAAGAATAATAATAGAAAAACAAAAAATTAAAAAAGAAAACAAGAAAAATATATAGAAGAAACAGAAGAAGTAAACAATAATGATAACAATACACCTTTTTGGGCACCCAACGCAGCATCCAGCATTGGATCAACAAAATTTTCCTATAATTAACCAACAAATCACTATAGTATTAAATAACAAAAAATTCTCTAATAATTATAATAATTAAAACACATAAAAGAAAAAATTAGAAAATAAATGAAAAATACAATCAAAATAGAAGACTGTTCACCAAAGAATTTAATTTAAATAGATCTGCTAACGCAAACAATTCGCATGGTTTAAAATTTTAGTGAATAATAAATTTGGACTTCTGAAACTGAAAGAGATCTTCAGAATTTCCAGTTGCATTTAAAAAGAGCTTTCTGACCGATGAAACGTTGTCAAAAAATATATCAACGTTTCTTTAACATCTATGCGGGGTTTTTTCATTTCTTCTTTGAATATAAAATTTTAAATGTGTTCTATCGAATTGTCACACATGCTGTAATGTGCTTAATATCCTAAGTTTTTGTTTTAATTTTCATTTGTCTTTGTTTCCTGTTTTACTATTTGATGTTGTTTTATGAACTTTTCTCTCACTTCCTTTGTCTTCTGTTTGGTTGATCAAAAATTTTGATTTGCTGTTGCTTTTCGCATGCAGTGTAATTCAGTTTTGTTGCGATGTTCTTTAATTTGATGTAATGTTTTTGCTTTCTGTTTTGTTATTATTTTGTACTCCCCGACGTCCGGTCAGTGCCTTACACCCTCTGAGTAGGCTGTGCCGGCGTAGGCAAATAAATAAAAAAATCACCAATATTAATAATATGTTAAATACAGGGGTCCCACTTATATCCGTTACACCCCCCCTAACTTCTGTGACAGTTTAGGCCATAAAGTTGGTGTCTAGGTATAGTAAAAACGCTATGCGCTATTCGATGAGACAACTTATAACGCCATCTACCGGCAAATTTTGGAATTAGCTGTCCTATCCCGTAAATGGTGAAAGATACGAGAAAAAAGTCAATTAGTAAGTTGTAGAGCACTCTCGATTGAGTACCAAAAGAAACAATGCGCACATTAATACTTCAAACAGAATGAAAAAAAATGAACATTTGTTTGGTCACGATTTCGAAAATTGTCGTGTCATAAAGAGTGGAAGAAAGAAACCGAGACACGTCTGTGTCTTCTGGGTCATTTATTATATTGTTCAAAATACTCTCCATTAGCCACTATGCACATTTGCACACTGGACTAGATTTCTTGCTGCACATTGTGCAACATGGCAGGTATTACGGAGGCACAACCATCAGTAATGCGTCGTTGAAGATCCTGCAATGTTGGCGGAAGAGTCGCATTACCCTGCGCCACATTACAAGCTGTTATTTAGTCCGTAAGGTGGTTTTTTCTCGCTTCGCTCGCGTTTCACTTCGCCATAGTGTTGGAAATCACAATCAAATAAATGTTCATTTTTTGCATTCTGTTTTGAGTATTAATGTGCGCAAGGTATCTTATCGTACTAAATCGAGAGTGCCCTACAACTTACTAATTGACTTTTTTCTCGTATCTTTCACCGTTTACGTTATAGGACCACTAATTCCAAAATTTGCCGGTAGATGGCGTTGTAAGTTGTCTCATCGAGTAGCGCATAGCCTTTTTACTATACCTAGACACCAACTTTATGGCCTAGGCTGTCACCGTTTAGAACTAAGGGGGGGGATAACGGATTTAAGTGGGAACCCTGCGTGTGACTATATTGCTGCAGCAAAAGATGCGTTCCATGCCTTATCTTTGATCTCGTTTCCAGATATTTTTCGGGACGTTTCCAGAATGCATATCTCGCACACGCACTTTATTAATTCCATCATTAAATGCCTTTCAGTTCTTAAACTAATCGGTAGTCAATTTAATTACTTAACGGGCTTTTGTTTACCTACGCTCTTTTACCATGAGAAAGCATTTTATCAAATCTTAAGAAAGATCTTATTGTTTGATAGTTGCCTAACAGGTAGCTGATTACCCAACACAGATTTATTTGATTAAATGCTATGATTTAGCAATTTAACACTTGAATTGCAGAAGCACGCCTGAAAAATTGATTTAACTATAATAATACCCTGAAAACATTAGCGCAAATAGGGGAAGAATTGATTATCTAGTTAAAGTTGAGCTTAGATGATAAATCTTTTAGCGTCGCCTGGCATTCTTGTCATTAACGGAACGATTTTGGGTGGTTATTGGATCATTTCAAGAGAAATTTCCTGGCACAAAGTACTGCTCTTATTTAAAGGAACCATTTTATTACTGTTTTTGTGGCAATATCATTCTATTGACGATTGTATACTCTATAGGGTATCCACAAAATGTGTGTGCATTTTAGAATAGTTATATCTATATAAATATGGGGGCCGCTGTGACCTAGTGGCAAGGTCTCGGCTGCCGTGCCGGAGGGCAACTGGCTCGAAACCCGATTCTACTGAAGGCCGTATATGTGGGTCCTCCGCACACCAAATCATTCATAGTTACCGAAATTATACCGCAAAAATACCCACACTGGCCCGGCCGCATGTAAGCATTCTGTACTCGAGCAGAGCACCATTGTAACTTTGGAGGCCTCTGATCGGACAAGCGAATCTGACGTCACTCTTCTGCACATCGCTTCAACAGTGAGACACGCGTAACTTGTTTATAGTTCTTAAAACTCTAAATACAGTAGAACCCCGCTAATCCGAAATTCCGGTTAATCCGAACCGATTTTATTTTCGAAAATTATATGTAATTGAAAAGATTACCTGAAAAGATTTAAATATACATACTAAAAACAAAAAAAGTACTTTTTCAGCATGCACAATTTTATACACATTGAAGAAACTAATGCAATTCGCAGTGAGACAAGGTCACTTCATACAGGAACACATCCATTATTCTAATGAAAAGGGGAGACATTCTCTTTCTATTGCTTTTGAATAAAAGAATTCAAGAGAAAGTAGTACTGAGTACTTATAACTTATATTTTTTTAGCACACATCTTTTTCTTTTCTATTTTTATCGGAAGTTCGGGTAATACGAATTTTTTGTAATCCGAACAGGCACCGGTCCCGATTAGTTCGGATTAGCGGGGTTCTACTGTACTAATTTTTTCTCCAAGATATTGCTTGAATTTGTTTCCGAAAGGGGAATCTTTCTTCTTCTTGATTTAATGTGGTTAGAGTTGCTTCATTATTGTTTCATTCAGATCAGAAACATTAAAATTCATATTTTAATAGTTAACTTAAACCATGATAAATATAAGTATTGAAATAATGGATTACAAATTACAACATACATAATCTAAAAGATATTGATTTGAAATAATTATTGCTACTTACCAGCACACAAGCCTTGTTCCAAATGATCTAGAAGATCGAAGATTCCATTTCGTATCCGATGTTCTTCCATATTCTTCTATCCATGAATACACATCGGAAACACTTTTAAGGTTTCTTCGAACGATGGTTTCATCTTCAACGATTTTAACAACTTCGTTTAAAAAAGAAGGGGGGAGATTGGAATTCTGAATAGCATGGCGTGTTACGCAAAGAACATTTCGCTATCGCTAGTTGAAAGAATCACTCAGAACGTGGTCAGACGTAAACAGGAATGGCGCTAGAGTTTCCCCGACGGGGGACTGGACTTGCCTGACAGGGGGCACGACCTGCTGTACAGGGGACGAGTGCAATGAAATTGGTCTTAAATTTTCGCCAGATTATTATTTATCAATTAGAGTTGAATACCCCGTACAAAAATTTCCCCCGATGGCACAGCAGCCCCGGGGGCCCCCCCCCTCTGGCGCCACCCCTGGACGTAAACAAACAAGAGCAAAGTATAGTTACGTCAGATTCGCTTGTCCAATCAGATCCCTCCAAAGTTAAAATGGTGCTCTGCTCGAGTACAGAATGCCTATAGGCGGACCGGCCTACCTAAGAAGGGTGTAAGGCCGGGAGAGGACTAGCGGGGAGAGAGCCGCCCCACCAGTATGTGGAGGACGGGATTTATTGGCTTCAATAAAATAATACAGGCATTGCCCGAACAGGGGCAGTACTTTTAAATACAAGAGAGCTGGGAGTATAAACATGGGGTTCGAACCACCTCAGTGGGGAGAGAATAGCTTGATTTGCGTGTTCTCAGCCACCAAGTGTGGCGAATGATAATCACAAAATAAAGAATGACAAAATGAATGCTCTTTCTTTTCAAATAAAATATAAAAACTTCCCTAACGCTATAAATTTAAAAACTGTTCGGGCAAACAGGGAACAGTAAAAATATTAGAGCTTGGAGAGGACGGTGCCAGCTCGGGAGTCGTCCTTGGCATCTGATCGCTGTTCAAAACTACGAGCTCTCTCCCAAATAGCCCTCGTGTTGCTTCAAAACGGGACGTCAGTATAACTAAACTAAACTATATAAATATATACAATTAATATATATATGTAATATAATACATATAATATAAATATATATATGTATTTAGGATTTGATGGAAAAAGGATGACGAAGAAGGGGATAAAACTAAATTTGTGATATACTTTTTTGTTAATTTTGCCTCAAGTGTTTCTTTTATAGATATTATAGTTTAATTACATTAAAGTACCATTTTGGAGAAACACGAAGGCTATTTTGGAGCAGACCTCGTCATCCTGATCCGTGATTATACTTCTGCGCCTCCCTCGCCAAACTTCCACTCCAAACGGGCGAGAGGTCGTTTAACCGTCGACGGATGATTGACCATGCACCAGGACCACATGCTCCGTAGTTATATGGCGGATTCGAGTTTCGGACTCGGATCTATCCGGTCTCGAAGCCGAGACCTTACCAGCAGGCCACTGCACGCCCTTCTATTTTTCCTTATTTCCTACGCCTACCGAGGGGTGTGAAGGTTAACATAGTATTTGGGAGTAAAACTACACCCGTCTTGGGTGGAAGATACAGACACAAAATTAAATATCAATATATAATAAATAAATCATTTTCATCATAATAGATATAATCTATTCACATAAAAGGCATTGTTTGTGTGCGTGCGTGCGAAGTCATACGAATCTATCGCACTTACAGCCTTGAAATTTGGCAAACAGGTAGTCTTAATGGTGACGCAATGCACCTCGAAGCCGGAATTTTAAAATTTAATCTAGAAATTTTTTTTATTTAATACTTTCTTTTGTTTTGGGTAGTTTTTTATGTTTATTTCTTAATAAAATCGGTTTTGATAATAGTAGGAAGAAAAATATATACACCATCGGGAAAGAACGAACAATTTTCTTTCTAATGAAGTTAGTTTTAAATTTCTAACGTAATTTATTGAATTTTGAGAAATTTTTGAAAAATGTTAACTTTTATGTTAATATTTTATTTGGATTTCTTAAAATTCTTGCATCCGACGTTCTAATAACGCTATGAATTTAAATTTTTTTCAGCTTATAACTAGAACGTTTCTCTCGGATTTAAGGCAAGAACCGTTAAAATACCTTTTTCCATTTTTAAAAATTATTTTTCCCTGATCAGTTCAAACAGTTTTTTTTTGCTAGCGATCTTCTGAGCGAGACATTCACCGGATCCACATTCTCCGTTCCCAGAATGCATTGTTGCAATTTCAATGGCTGGCGGCGAAGAACGCAGGGGACGTCATAACTTTTAACAATAATTATTTTTGGCAGTGTCTTAACCTGTTTCTTTGCCTCTCATATTCCGCTTGCTGTCTAATAATGAGTTTCACGTTGCAATTTTTTAATATTGTTTCGGATTAACGTACTCGGTACCGTTTTCCTAAAAATTAATAATGTGTATCTTTTGCTTTTATTTTGTTTTCAAAACTTGTTCATGTCATTGTGGGTGGGTTTTTTTTTCATTTTGCTGAAGTCATGATGGCACGGGCAACGCCGAGCGCGTACTGCTAGTAATATAATAAAAGTAAATCAAAGTATTTGTTAAAATAAATATGATACAATAAAAAGGATTAAAAGATATTTATAAGAAGTATACATGTAACCTCATCCAACAGTGGCTTGGAACAAAGGTCATAAAAGCATACACACACAATACAATGTGGGAAAGGAAAGAAACGATGTATATAATGGAGTTTAGAGAAGGGGAAAAAATTGAAATTAGGTATATGAATCCTGGGATAATATAACTTATATGGAATCACTAGAAAATCTACCACATGTGAAGAAGACCTCCCCTCTTTAGGGCTGGTCGAGAGGGTTTCGAACGGTGCGAGCTGATTTTTCAAAGTGAAAATTGATTTATTTAACGAATTCAAATTTTGCCGCCGGTTTTCCAGGATGCAAAATTACGATGTTTATCTAAAAATAATTTATTTGAATAGTATCCAAATTTTGCCTCTATTCTAATTGTATTGACCTTACCAATTATCATCGCATCTGCAGAAAGATCTTTCTCAAAATTAAGAATAAAAATTACTTGAGATCTAGCGTTAGCGAAGAAAGATTGATAACCTTAGCCATTTTATCTGTCGATTACGAATTGATTAGAATACTAAATTATGGTGATATTATCAACGATTTGATGTAAAAAATGTAAGAAAATGAAACAAAAATTACATATGGCGAACTTTTCCCAGTAAGTCGTATACCAAATTGTATTTACGAAGCAATTATTTTTGTTATTTAATTTATTAACGGTTTTCTGTGTGATTGAAATATTAGCTTACTAAAATAATTAATGTACTATACAAAATTGTGCAATGTAATAAATAGCAAAATGCAAAGAACTATTTGGGTATTTGAAATTTGTTTCAAGGCCCCGCAAGTCAAATTTGCACCAGGCCCGTTTTTTTTCGGGCCGACTCGGCCCCCCCCCCTTTCTTAAGGATGATATATTTTCTTTACTAAATGTGGCCAACCACAGATGCGCAGTAGATTCCAAAATTTGACACGGCGCATTTTACTTGTATCTTATGAACATGAAGTGATGCCATTAAAATTATCGACAAAGACATATAAGTCTACTTAATGCGTTTTTAACCTACAAAGGTTGTAGTATATGAAAAGCATTGTTTTTTTCACTTTCTCGTATACGAAGTATACAAAGAGAGAGTATTATAATCGTTAAAAAAATTCGAATTCGATAATTTGACGAATCTCCACGTTTTAGACCTCCCTGATTCCGAAAAACACAGTTTTAGAATTATGTCTGTCTGTGAACACGGTAACTCAAAAACTCTTAGAGCTACGGGGAGGAAATGTTGTATGTGATCTTTAAACATAACTTGTGGGTTTCTATCAAATTTTGGACAAATTCCGTCCGCGGGAAGTCTGTCTATTTGTATGTCCGCGGTCATGTGAACGTTATAACTCAAAAACGTGAATAGCTAAATGGATAAAATTTGGTACACAGTTTTATCGTTATGAATGTAGGTCCGTATAAAGTTTGGACTAAATCCGTCAAAAAGAGGCGTTCAAATTGCATATTCAATTTCTTTTAATCCGATTCTCATGCACATGCGTATTGGTAGCAATCTGTTATTGTTGTAAAT